>NDFF03000075.1:0-215032 GCA_002150815.3 Grammothele lineata
ACCGACTCGACATCCATTACTACGCAGAGGAGGGCGAGCTCGACGTGCTAGACATCACCTGCATTCAATGCGTTGTCGGAAGGGTGCCAGTCTCGACCGCAAGTGACAAGTGGGCCATCGTTGATCGAAGCGGCTCACTGTCTCGTGCATTGGCGGTCGATGATACGTGATACGGGCTTCCGGGTGTGCACGAAAGGTACGTTTATCTTTGCTGTGTTACCTCCGAAGGCCTATACCCTATACCACAACGCCACACTCACTTGGATGATGTGTAGTATCCCCCTTCTCCTCCTAGTACCGCCCCTCCCCCGTGGTACCTCAAGTTGTCCTCTTCACCCTCGCCGCTGCCGCCGTTTCTATGAAATCACCCCCTCCGAGGTTCTCTAATTCACCCGTGCGCCCGCCCGCATACTACATGGCAACAAGACTCCGAATCGACTTGCTTACCATCAGTTATGGATGTGTATTATCCGCGCGCAAAGGTGATGAAGAATCCTGGCGTACTAGGCTGTAAGTCATGGTTCCATCCCCGGCGGGCAGACTTGAACTCCTCTCTGATGTTTCGAGTCTCCACAGAATCCTCTCGAGGCGACATTGGGACGCGCGCAGATTAGGCAATTGCCAGTTTGCCTCACGGGTGCTATGGGAGTAGGACAAGAGAAAGAGCGCAGTCGACCTGGGGCGGCTTGGCCAGCGGCTCTCGGTGGCGGGACTGCGAGTTATCATTATCGTCATTGTATACGGGTATCAGGGCGCTGGAGGTACTCTCGAGGAGGCAATACCATCCTATGTACGGGTCCGCATCTTTACACTGTCGGACAGCCGTGGAAATTACTCGACTGCCACCGTGGATTTGTGCAGCCTCAGCTTCCCTCATAAATTCCTCTGTCCGCCCCTGGTTTTCTCGCCCCGTAAACTACTCGTCTAGCCAAGATTCCTCGGTATGACCCCGGAACGTGCTATTTCCCAGGCCCCTGCAGCGAATTTCCGGGTCGTCTGGGCGCTCAGTGCCACCGCGAAGACGCCGGAGCACGAGGTGCAGCGTCGACTCCTTCTGAATGTTGTAATCGGAGATCGCGCGACCGTCCTCGAGCTGCTTACTTGCGAAGATCAGGCGTCGCTGGTCGGGAGGGATGCTGGGTGTACGCGTGAGTAATCGAGGCAGTAAGGGCAGAGGCGACGGTGGCCACTCACCTCTCCTTGTCCTGGATCTTGGCCTTAACGTTGTCGATGGTGTCAGAAGACTCCACCTCGAGGATAACAGCTTGGCCAGTGAGGGTCTTGACGAAAATCTGCGTGACGAGGGTGTACGCGGGGTGGTTGCGGTTCGCGACTGTTTAAACTGAGATGTAGTTTGTCACCATTAATTCGTCACTTGAAGGGTTAGATTCTTGGCTTTGTCAGCACAACTTTGATCTCCGACGACCGGTCGAGATCTCGCCCCAGCACACGATGACCTCTGTATTTTGAGTGTTGCCGTGGAGTGGAGTCGCTGTCGAGTCCACTCCACTCTGTCGGCATCTCAGCCGGGAAGGGGACGGAGGAAGGATGAGAGGAGCGTGGGATGCGGTCGTAGGGCTGTAGCTGCGCTTGGCTAGTTGAGCTGGGGTTCGGAAGATGGGTGCAAACGGACCGTTCTCCTCACGTACATACGCTCCGGAGATTCTCTTCGTAATTGTTCTGCCTCGACGCGAGTCGACCCGCACTCGGCAACACACATGTACAGCAGTTTCGCCGTATTCGATATTCTGCATTCGGGGCTGGCGAGAGACAGCACGGTCCCCCTAGACGTCGTCGCGTATACAGTGAGGAATAGATTGGTACAGGCCTCGTGGGGTGGGTTTGTTGTGGAGCACGAGACACAGGAAGGGGTGGGGATTATGGCAGTCAGTACGCGGGGCGAGAAGGGAGAAGTGACGATAGCAATGAGACAGCAGCGCGTAACCAATACATAGAGATGGAGGGCAAAGACGGAACATAAACATAGAGACGGCACATGCTATAACAATGGTAGCCATTGTCCTATAGGCGGCGTCCAAACGCAATCAGACGCTGAATGTGCACGATAGAAGACAAACGACGCACCTATAACTAAACTAGGGAGATCCATGATGTCCCTGCGTATTGAAAAGCAGAACGTGCACGGTACGGGCGCGCCGTTGGGCTTGAGCAGCACGCAGTGCGAGTACACGGACTGAGTCGTGTTCTCGAACGCGTGGTTCGCAAAGTTCTCCCAGTACTCGACCACGGACTGGTTCTCGAAGAGCTGCGCATACAGTCAGTCATGCGTCACCACGCTTGCCCCCCACCTCGCCCTCACGCACCTCATAGATGTACTTCCTCTTCCCGATGAGCTCCTCCCGCTCCCAGCCCGAGAGCATGCAGAACTCAGGGCCGACGAGGCAGATCTCGCCTGTGCGGCGCCACGCGACGGTGGGCGTGCCTGAGAAGGAGACGAGCTTGTCGAGCTCGATGAGCGAGCGCTGAAAGCACTTCTCCACGAACACGTCATCCTCCTCCGTCATCGGCATTTGCAGCGCGATGAACGACGGCCGGACGATCGCCAGCGCGCGCACGATCCGTAGGATGTCGTTCTTCTCGAACCTGCGTTTGCGCGCGGGAGTTTCGGGTCCGACCGCGAAAGTAGCGAAGGTACGCCGACAAACACCAGATCCGTACGCATGGCAGATACGGCCGCGGAGAGGACGGGGGCCGGGAGGAGAATGGTGGAATGAGGACGGAAAGCAGTTGCCCGACGAGGTAGTCCGTGGGGATGAAGTGTATAGCCGGCACGCAGCACAGGCGCGGCACAGCACGGACCCACAATCGACCGAAAAGTTTGCGAAGCATAGCAATGCGAACATCGAAAATCGAAATCGGAAGTGATTTCGGCCATAGAAGACATAAGTGAGTGAAGGAAGATGATGAGTTCAGCTTGCCCGCTCCACAATAGCTATGCGACACGCACCTCTTGCTGAGATGCTTCATGAGGAAGTGGTAACCCTCGGTGTAATCGTAGCCCTTGGTCACGTTCCTGTACACACTCTGGACGGCGTTGTCTGCTGTCGTAAGTGACGATAACGATGGGCTGCCCCACATCCTCGCTGTCGCCGTTGGTGAGCTCATCGTCGTCCGCCGCGGCCGCGTGGACAGGAAAGATTGTGGTGGTGAGCGATACGCGCTCGGTGCGGCGGACGCGGACGTCGACGCCTGCTGTTGTACCTGGGCTTGTGACTGATCCTGAGAAGCGTACTCGCCGTATTGAGACGGGCCGGGCTGGCCGGGCTGCGGAGGGTATGCCGCCCCCTGGTAGTCGGTGGCGCTCGGTGCGATGTACTCTGAAGAAACAGGCCCAGAGGTAGACGCGGGCATTGTCGTATCTGACGGTTGGACGGCGAGCGAAGGTTGCTCACCATACCCCGGCGGAGGCGCCCCTGCGTACGGGGGAGCGCCGGGCTGTCCCGAAGCGTATTGCCCTTGTAGGGATTCTGACGGCCAGGTGGCCGCAGAAAGGCCGGGTGCTGGAGGGGCGGCGTAGGATGCACTCGCGGTGGGCTGCGGCGCTTGAGTCGCCGCTGGAGAACCGCTGGAGCCAGATTCAGGTGAGCCTCCTCCTCCAAGGATCGCAGAGATGATCGAGTACTCGAGGTTGGCGGCTTCCGCTGGTATCCCATATGGAGCCGGCGCGCTGTATACGGGATACATCGGGTCGGAAGCGATATATTGCTGGGGCGGGGCGGGCTCAGGAGGAGGTGGAGGAGGAGCTGCAAGAGAGGTGTGAGAAGGTTGGGCGGCAGGCGGACGTCGAAAGGTGTTACGTTGTGCAGCGGGATCCGTATCCTTGGATGATGCATCGCCAGACTTAGCGCGTTTCAATGCTTCTGCAACAGCAGGTCCGGATGAGGCGGGCTGACGTTAAGGCCGGTCATGTGGGACGCACCGAGCTCCTCCTCGTCGAGGAGGTACTTGGCCTTCTTACGGTGACCTTCGGTGCAGTTATCCGCCATTCCACGCTTCACACAGCGCTGACATGGCCGGGCTAGAGCAGAGAAGTTGAATGAAAATAAACGGAGATATCGTGCGAGCCAAAGGGGAGGCCGAAGGATTAACCAGAAGTGCGGTCAAAGTCCAGAAGCCGAAGAACATCGTTTGATTGGGGGGATTCGAACCATGACGAGTTGACGGACAATTGAAGGCGCGGTTAATGCGGAAGGGCGCGGCGCCAAATGCAGGATGAGGCTTTGGATAGCCCACGCGCGCGAGGTTTCCATAGGCCAGAACCCTCGCGAGTATGAATAGGGGGTGCGCGGTATGCTGCGGGAAGCAGAGGGAATCGAAGCCGCACACCCTAAATGCCGCGCGGAACCTTGTGGCATATTCCCGCAAGCGAGGCCATCGCCTGAGCGCAGGAATGTAGGTGGCTGTCGCAACAGTGGATGTGGGGGAAAGCGCGCGCGCATACAGGCAGCAGAGAACGAAGGATGAGGTGCTCACAGTCGTCGCAAGTGAGGTGCGCCTTCTGGCAGTGGAAGCAGGCGCGGTTCGCCTTTTTCTTCTTCGGGCCGTCGCGCGTCCTGGGGTGGGAGCCCGCGTCTGGGCCGTCCATGGAGTCTGCGGTGCGCTTGCGTTTCGCGACGGGCTTTTTCTTGGGATCTGGGGTGGAGCCTGCGGGAACGGGGGTGCTGCTCTCGGAGTTGGAGGAGGAGGAGGGGAGGGAGGGATGCTGCGTGCTTGGTGGGAGGGCGAGAGGGTGCATGGCGGGCGCGAGAGGCGGGAGATGGTCTGTGGACGCGGAGGGCTGCATGGCTGCAGCTTATAGCGCGAGCTGGGCGTGGACGGGAGAGGAGAAGATGGCGCAGCGGAGGAGGGCCGGGCGAAGGAGCATTCGGAATTGGACGGCCTTGAGCAGCGAGAGCAGGAGAGGCCGTCTCGAGGCCGTCAAACTCCCGTCACTGACGCCGTCACTCCCGAGCCCAGTGACCTCCTCCGGCGCTTCTCCGCCTCTTGCCCTCCCCCGCCCTCCTATTTTTGGGCCAATCGCAGCCCTCCGCCCCTGCACACGTAATCAGCGCGGGTTTATTGGCCGTTACGTCACGCGACACTCCCCCTGCCGCCCGTCACGCTTCCGCCGGCATCGGTCCTCGCCCCCGGTCCGACCTCCGCCCTTCATGGGCCGCGGACGCGACCGTCGCCTCCTCCTCGTCCTCTGCCGTCATCCCACTTACATATCTCCGTGTTGCACGTCTTTCTCCAGCAGGTTTTTGCGTCCTGCAGTGTTCGAGTCCAATGACCTCGCCAGCACGCGTAGCGCCTCACCTGCTCTCCCGGCTTTCACGCGCCATCGGACACGAGTCAGCCCACGCAGAGTTCAGGTGGATGAAGCAGGCATTCGATGCTCCGAACTCACGAATACCACCATCAGCTCGTTCGCTCGAGGAAATGGTTGAACGGAGAGTGGCAGGGGAGCCGCTTCAATACATACTAGGTGAGGCTATTCTCATACCGCGTCACAACTGTCAAACTGGCACTCGAATGGTCCGGCGTGTACCATCCGGTTCAGAACGCTTTGAGACATGATCATACTTGGGGATGGTGCCGTACAATACGTTGCACAATATACAGCGATGTCGGTCTCCTACCTCGTGCCACGTTTACCGAAGCCGCCTGTATTCTCCGAGCAGAACTATCGACCTCAACACTCTGAGTTTGGGCGATTCCGTGAATCGTCTCACAGCAGCGCGCCTCGCTCAAGCAGAAATGCTGCGTTCAGTGATTCCGCGTCGTATCACAACCCTGGTCAGTCCCCAGCGCGAGTTACTGACGTACGTACAGGATCGCAGCCGTTTGGTCCACTCGAACTCGCGGTACGTCCACCCATCCTCATACCTCGGCCGGAAACCGAAGACTGGACCGTACGCCTTGCCGAAACCCTCGCACCCTCCTCCTCAAGGCCCCTCAAGCTTCTCGACCTCTGCACGGGCTCTGGCTGCGTCCCCCTCCTGCTCTGCCACCTATGGCCACCCGGCTCTGTGCACGCAACCGGCGTCGACATAAACCCTGCCGCAGCGCAGCTCGCGCAACACAACGCTCGGCTCTGCGGCATCCCCGTCTCTGACCCAATCACATCGCATGACGACCATCCCCCTCACGCTTCTCCAGACCTGAGTCCCCAAAATAAATGCCCCGATCAACCCGTACGCGAGGTTCCAGCAGGACAACGCGACCGCCACGCCGCCCGTGCCTTCACCGCCGACGGGCACAGGAAACCTGAGGGCGAAGACACAATGAACACATTTACCCCGGTCGTAGCCGACCTCATGCACCCCGCATTCGTCGAAAGCGCACAATTACGCCCCCCATACGACGTCATCACCTCCAACCCGCCCTACATCCCCCGCGCCGAGTACGCGCGCCTCCCGGCGTCCGTACGCGACTTCGAGGACGCCCGTGCGCTGGTGGGCGACTCGCCGGACGCCATGAAGCTCGCCGGTCTCGGCTTCGCCGTCTCAGACGCAGACCGTGCGCAAGGACTGGTGTTCTACCACAGGATTGCGCAGCTCGTGCACTCACATGGGCTTCTGAGGCGTGGTATGGGCACTCTCGTACTAGAGGTTGGGGAAGGGCAGGCTGCGGCCGTCGCGGCCATCGTGGAACGCAGGGCAGGCCTGAACCGGATCGACGTATGGCGGGACCCGTGGGGTAAGGAGCGCGTGGTCGTTGGGCGCAGTTAGCCTTCTGTCGGCCCCACACGAAGAACGTGTACCATTCCCGAGGCAGTCGTATGGTCTGCTCTGCTTGTGGGCTTCGTGTGGCATGGGCTGCACGTCTAGACTGTTCGCAGTGCAGCGCGCAGAGGTATATTCCGAATGAAAAACGTACGGCATGACGACATCGACGAGTCGTCCGGACATCATATCGGCGACTTGGTCCCATCCTACTCAAACCTTGCTCGTGGATCCTACAGAACGTTCTCGTACCCCTGGCTCTCCGAATTGCCCTTCTTCCACTGAACCTACGATCCGGTCGGAACCCCTCCAGTGCAGCGTGCGCTGCAAGAATAACGCAACCCACGTCAAGGCCAACAACACGGGGACCTCTACGAGCGGCCCGATTGTCGCAGCGAGGGCCTGGTCAGACCCAACGCCGTACACCGCGATAGTCACCGCGATAGCGAGTTCCTGTACGTGCAACGTCATGCTGTGAGCTAGATCGGCCACGCCGGCGAGCAAACAGGACACCGCTCACGAAATTGTTGCTTGCCGCAGTGAAGCTCTGTACGACCGCCATCTCGTACGTCCATTCCACCCCCTTCACGCCCTGGCTCTCTGGCTCTCCCTCTCCTTCTCTCATCCCTTCGCCACCGCCACCACCACGGTCACTGCCACCGCGCACGCGAGCACGTCGCACGCACCACCAGACGAGTGCGAATGCGGCGGACCACATGACGACGAAGTAGAGCACCAGCGGCACGAATACGCGGAAAACCGGCCCGAGGTTGTGTACGATATGGTGGCCCTGGTACGCGAACATGACGACGATCGTGTAAAGGAGGCCGAGCAGCGCGAGCGGCGAGAAGTACGGCAGGAAGCGCGTCTCGAAGAACGCGCGCGAGGTCGCTCGGAGCATCGCGAAGCGGGTCACGATGCCTGCGAGGAGCGGGATGCCGAGGTACTGCCATGGTTCCCTGTTAATAGCGAACACGACGGAACAAAAAGAAAACGCACGATGAGCACCGAGATCGCGACGTCGCCATACGATACGTGAAGGGTCTGCTCAACACCGCCCCCTCCACCAAGCACGTTGACGAACAACAGCGCAAGCGGCGCGTACAGCACGACTTGCAACGCACTATTGATGACCACCAAAATCGCGCAGTACTCCCCGTCACCCTTGGCAAGGGCGTTCCACACTACGACCATCGCGATGCAGCGCGCGAGCCCAACCATGATCACGCCTGTGCGGTACGTGGGCAGGTCCGGGAGCGCGGCCCACGCGAGGCCGAGCATGAGGAAGGGAGCGACGAGCCAATTAAGCGCGAGCGAGAGGAGGATGTGTGCGAGCGTGTGGCGCGTTGGAAGCAGCACGGGCAGCGCCTCGTACCGGACCTTGGTGAGGATGGGCCACATCATGACAATGAGCCCTATCGCGATCGCTGCGCGGGTATTGTGAGCCTGCAGCTGGATGGTGCGATGCGAGAAACGTACGGGCAGAGACGGACTGGAAGCGTGCGGTGTCGAAGGCCGCTTGGACGCCAGGAACATAGTTGCCAATAAGCACACCGGCGATCATGCATAGAAGGATAGCGGGCGTGAGGAGACGGTCGAGGATGTTCAGCTTCCTTACCAGAGCTTCCACGAGTAATAACAATTCAGCAAGGGTGTCCATATAGCGGAAGAATGAGTGTATATGTAAACTCACAGGTAGATGCTGTAGTTGGGCGTGCAGTTCTCTCGCTGTCCTCTACAGGAGCGTGGTCCCCCGCAGCAGTCTCACCCTTATTATCCATTGTTCTGTTTGCTTGTCCGTAACTCTCGAGCGTAAGAGAGACGGTTCAAGAAGAAGAAGTCAGATTTCGTCCGAGCAAAACTACTGGCGACGTTCTCACAGGAGCCGCCCATTTTGAATATCGCAATCAAATTCGGTTAAGCAGACATTTTCCCACGACGCTGCCTGATCCGTCTTCCTCCCAGCTATGTAAACTACATAAGATATGCGAAATTATGACACCAATTTCACGCGGATGTTACTCAAAGACTATAGCATCCCAGAAATGACCTCGCTCCTTAGGCATCAACGTAGGTGCGAGCCCCCTATAGTCCTGCAGCAACATCTCATGACGGGCTATGTAAGTAGTGCTTCAATGAACTGAGCAATGAGGATCTCATTGGCGAAGCAGAAGAGACACTAGAACGGTCCAATGGGCATTCCTACATACTAGTAGTTCATGTTCCCCTGTCACTGCGGCATGATTCGCGACGATAGATCATTACTTAGGAAATCCATATGGAGTTATACACTCTAATGATCATGGAAGCAGCCTAGCCCTCCAATTCGTGCGAGATAGCGTGTGCAAAGCAAAGCTTAGATTTTGAGGCTACATGCAGTAAAGCGCGTAAGAGACACATCCCCAAAGCGTACATACAACCATCGTCCCGCTGACTGCCGCCTGCCCGCCAACCAGCAGTGCGCCGTGCACTTTTCTGAGTGTGCAAAAAATGTGCGAGGAAGAACGTCGAACGTGGCTTATGACACAACGGTCCACACACGGACGAGGTCGTCCGTGAAGCCACCGAAGAGCGTCTGGCCGTCCGCGGACCAGGCGATGGATACGCACTCAGGCTCGCGCGCGTTCGAGGTCTGTGCGAAGTCGGGCTTGAGCTCATCGACGATCGACCTGCGGGAGGACGATGTCAGCGACATAGTATACACGACGCTGAAGGAGAGGTACGTACTTGCTCTCAAGGTCGAAGATCTTGATGCAAGACGCAGTCGCTGCGCAGAGCCAGTAGCGGTTAGGGGAGAAGACGAGCGCGTTGACGACGTCGCCAGCCTCGAGCGAGTACAAGTGCTTGCCCTCGTTGAGGTCCCAGAGCATGGTGATACCGTCCTTACCGCCGGACGCCGCAAGCGAACCGTCGGGGGAAACGGAGATGGTGTTGATGTAGCCGGTGTGACCGTAGTGGTTGGTCTTGAGCTTGAACTTAGAAAGCTCCCAAACCTAGTGATATGCAAGACGTTAGAACGGCTGGCCAACATCAGACCACGAGATGAAGGAAAACGGTCAGAGATCTTGGTGATTAAAATTAGTCTCATAGGGTGTGAACTCTCTGAAGTAGCAAATATTGTTCTAGCATCATACCGAGAAGCGAAAGTTTAAATAGAACGAATGGAGAGGAGGCCCACCTTGACAACCTTGTCCCAGCCGCAAGAGACGATGACAGGGTTCATGACGTTCGGGCTGAAGCGAACGCAGGACACCCTACACGATGACATTCAGGGACACCGCTTTGGAAATGCAAGTTCATTGGTAGTACTCACCACTCAGTGTGACCGTCGTCCTTGATGTCGTACTTGCACTCGCCAAGGGTATTCCAGAGCTTGATCGTCCGGTCGCGCGAACCGGAGACGATCTGCCTGTTATCCGCGGAGAAGCTGACGGAAAGAACATCGGAAGTGTGGCCGACGAAGCGACGGGTAGTCGCGCCAGTGTTGAGGTCCCACAGACGCAGCGTGTGGTCCCAGGAGGAGGAGAGGGCGAACTGGCCATCGGAGGAAATGACGACATCCGAAACGAAGTGGTTGTGACCGTGAAGGATGCGCTTAGGGTAGCCATATTGGTCCTCCTCACGGGTAAGTTGCCAAACAATGATCGTCTTGTCTAAAGGCAAGAGGATCAATGAGGTTGCCGTGCACGCAAACGTCTATGTCTCCGGCGCGACAAAGACGCGAGGGAAAAGAAAGGGAAGTGTACATACCGCGGGACGCGGTGAGGATCATGTCGGGGTTTTCTGACGACGTGGCGATGGCGGTGATCCAGCCCTTGTGGCCGGCCATAGAGCCGAGGTAGCGGAGGGATTCCATAATGTTGGGTGGGCGAGTTACGTCGTCGTCGGCGTCGGTATCGAGCTCGTCGCTACTCCGTGTTTCTTGCCTTGCTCGAAGGCGCGCAGGGAGGATGTGACAGCCACCGTGACTGGTACTGTATAGCTACGGCAACTCCCGGCTATAAGAGCGCTTGACGCGTCGACTGACGCGTGTCGTCACCGCTCAACGGCTTCAGCCACCCTTGGTTTCTTGCTCCTCCCTCTTCTCTCAAAAATCCGTTTTGCATTCATGTACGCGAAACGTACACCTTCCGGGACTTCGTACGCACGGTGTAGCGATGTTGCAAGCAATCTAGCATTCTTGACCCTCAGACGCGTCGAGGCCATGTCAGAGGATCGCATGAGACGCGCATCCTTTACATTGACACTGGTATTTAACAGTAAGTGTTCAAACCTCCATCACATTTGCTCCAATCTCGCCCTTCGTATGATGCATCTTCTATATATTTGCTACTTCAGAGGGCTTACGCCCAATGAGACTACATTTTCCACCAAGATCTCTGACACAATTACTTTCCTGCCTCCTCTGCTGAGGTACCCTGCTAATCAATTTTTGAATAGAGTCCATCATGTTCGCCTCTTCCGGGCTGCGTAATGTTCGTTCAATCGTGTGGATGTGAGTATCTTCGAATGGGTTTGGTAAGTGTGACATGTCAGTGTAGTCTATTGGTGTACTACGTATGGACTGTAATACATGTCTCCTCCCTGGCCTTCTTGGCAAAATACCTCAACCACAACAGCGACGATCTCACGCGATAGTTCCGGTTCCACGGTTGTCTAGTCATCCCCATTATCACGTGTGGTGGAAGGTGGCGTCATCGCGATAAGCCTCCGTATCCGAAGACTGAAGCAGTACTGAAGCTGAGATTCGTGCACGCACCTGAACCGTGACCTCATTGTGCGGTCCGCGTGAGATGTCCAGAACCCCAGTCATTAGTGAGGTTTTCGTGAATGGAGCTGCGCTCGTTGTTTGCTTACATCGTCGCGCCAGTTGACACAGATCCTGGAGTAGACGATGTCTTAGCGATGTAGGCCGGTGTTCAGTCCCATTTCCTGATAATGACTCACATGCACACGTCAGTCTTTTGGCGCTAGCTAGTCCTGAGTTAGAGGTTCTCGCTATTATCATATCCTTTGGTAAGTCTTTTTCAGTAACTGTATGATCACAACTGGCTGACGGACTATACAGGGAACACCGATGCGGAATCGTCGTAGTAAGCTAGCTCGTCACTGACTCAACTCGAGCAAATCAAGACTAAACGTACTTTCATGCAGTACTAACATATTGAAGCTGTATCAAGCCTTAGCGCGACACTTTGATAAATTACCCCTTCATGCATCTCGATTCCCTAATTTTGCGCCGAGTAGGAAGACTATCCTTGTCACGGGAGAAGATCATCCCCTCGCGGGAGAGCTTCACAGTGCTCAGTACTTCCATGGAAGGTGTGTACCTTTAGGTTGCTGCTCAGCTGACATTTACGAGAGATGTAGAGACGGATTGGCCGATATATCCGGACGGCATCCCGATCTTGACGTTGCAGATAGGAGACCTCAGGATCATCCCCAACTCCAGATCGTCAACAGACCTGGCGTGGAAGTTGCGCTGGATTTGATTAAATCCGAGCCCGCGCGGAGTATAACTTATGTTGCATTGGGGCCGCTCACCAACCTTGCCAAAGCGATGCGTGCCGACCGTGAAATGATGATGGAGCGCATAGGACGTATCGTTTGTATGGGTGGTGCACTGGATGTTCCAGGCAACACGAGTCCTGTCGCAGAATGTCAGCAGTTTTGGCATATGGTGTTCGGGTTCGGGCAACTGACGCTAATTTTACCCAGTCAACTTTTTTGCGGACCCATACGCCGTACACGAATTGCTATGTTCTTCAGAGCCGAATACAGGCTTGCCCCTCGACCGCTTCGTTCTACTCCCGCTCGATATCACAACTCCACACGAGCTTTCGTTCCCACTCTACGCCCGATGCGTCGATAACACCTTCACCACCTCCGCCGCGCCTTCGCGGCCCGAGGACAAGGCTCCCCTGGTGCACTTCACGAGCGCGTTCCTCGAGCGCACTCGAGAGGTCATGTGCGAGTTCGGTAAGGACGCGCTGGAGCTTCATGACATCGTGGCGGTCTGGTGCGCCCTCGCGAGCCCCCCGACACCTTGTTCTGTACAAGAACAGGACAGGCCACCTAACTCGGGTCTACCACATCTGCGAGAAGGATGGAAGGTGATAAAGCGCAAGTTTGCGGTTGAGCGGTAAGCGCTTCAATACGCACTGGCACAGAGACATATTCTGACTGCCCTTCTCTTCTTTCGTCCTTTCTCATTCTGACACTACTATTATCTCCGAACACATGTTCCCCCCGAAACGCTTCCTCAACCACCTCCACATGGCTATCTTCCCTCGTCGATGTCACCGCCGCCCCCTTCTCCCCTTCCCCCTTGCCGGGGTTCCACACGGCCAACTCTACCGATCCATTCGCCCGACGACACTCACTGCGCCACGCCGCCCGAACGTCCTCGAACTCGCCTAACCCAAATTCACCCTCCCCCGGATTCTTCTTCTCGAATCTTTTCTCACGCGCCACGCCTCTGACCCGTTCTCCCCTTCCTCATACCGCACAGTACGGGGGAACTCACACGGGGAATGCTCGTTGTCGACAGGCGCGACGACCCGGGCGCGTATGCCCCAGGAGCAAACCGCGCCGAGGTCCAGGCCGCGCTCGAGCGACAGCACTTCCCGCACGCGGGCGCACCGTTCGAGTCGACCGCGCTCCCCGCCCGCGTCGAGGTCGAGGGTCCTCCCCTTGTTGCCTCCTCGTCCACGACTGGGCAGGACGGCGGGAACGGAGAGGGCGTGCCGTGCGTAGTGGCGACCCCGGGCCCCGATGCGCTCGTGCGGCTGCTCCTCGAACGTGTCTGGGGCGTCTCCGTGGACGAACGGGTTTGACGGGCAGTAGAAGCAGGGTTTGGCGTGCTGCTAGTAGTCGCAGTCCGTAGATCTCGTGCCGCCGCCCCGGCCGCCGGTGCTGATGATCGGGCCCGCCGAGGAAGCAATAATTAACATGCGCCGTGTCGTACAGTCTACCCTCAACACATAGCACGTTAGGTTAGATGCGGACCTAGAAGGCGCAGAGTCAGAGTCTGATAAGTGTGGCAGCATTCCACCGACGACATCGGAGGTACAGCTCGCGGGCCTAGGTTAGCGGCAGGGCGCAGAGTTTGTGCTTCTCTGGGCGGTTAGGGTTTGACTTGGTGGAGGAGTGCGAGTGAATTCGAGAAGGACGGCGCACGGTGCCGCGGTGTGCGGCGCGCAGGCACCGGGGGCTGCGGCTGTCCGGCAGAACCTTGGAGTTTTGACTTGCGCCCGTGCGAGCGGATATCGCAGACCGTGTCGTATTCAATTTCGGCGCTATGTTTGGTAAATGTGCTGCGTCACCGACGTCGTTGTGGGCCGCTGAGAGATCTAGAGGAGTCAACGGCCCCATCGACAGACCGCAGAGTTCTGCGCAATATCGCTGCTACTCTGATACATTCCAGTGCAGCCCTGAACGTGGTTCCTCGGCGCGCTTAGTCTCGATTTAGAGCGTTTGGACGTGAGAGTCGTTGATTGAGAATACATGTCTAGTAATACATCGTGCATGGCGGGAACGGCAGCCCGCTCGGAAATGAAACAGCGGCGTACACCTGTACGCCCCGCTCCTCGTTTAACGCGACGAGCACGGAGGCCGCCCTTATACGGCCTCCACAAACTCGTCGCTTCCCTTCTTGTCCATGTCGGAGAGAGATGACTCCTTGACGGGGCTCGCACTCTCGTCCTCGAGGTGTGCGCGGTTCTCCTCAATCTCGTCGATGGCGTTTAGGTGGAAGCCGGTCTTGCGCGCCTGGTCGACAACCATGCCGCTGCGAGTAACACCGGAGCGTCAGCACGCCGCATTCAAGATTGCAGAACCATTTCAAAACCACAATGGAATCAACGTACATAGCATACATAGCCATAATGGTATAGCCGGCGAAGGGCACAACGTACGAACGCGCCGAAGAGACGTTGTCTGCGACAGCGCCCGAGATGGGAGGGAACCAAGCACCCCCTCCAACACCCTAGAAAGATAAAGAGAACAAGGCAAGACGTCAGTCATCGCGTAACATACCGCAGCACATCCGGCGCCATCGGGGGACGGACGCACCATGACGATCAGGCCGGACCCGCGCTTTGTGTGTCTGCCCAGGTTCTTCGTGCCGAGGGTGAAGATGACCTAAAGATCATGCGCGATCAGAGTCAGTTTAGACGTTCGGCAAGATAGATAACGAGCGGCGAGAGACGTACTGGGTAGCAGATGGACTCGAAGAAGAAGAGGGAGAAGAGGCAGCCAACGCCAGACTTCCCAGGACCGAAGGCGACGCCGAGAGAGAAGGCCATGCAGGCGATGGAGTACAGACTGAGCATAAACGCCGGGTCTATCCATCTCAACAGAACGACTCCAACGAAGCTGGCGTTTAGAACATCAGCACAACAGGTCGGATTCTGGAGTCAAACAACTTACCGGCCGACAGTGAAGGTGATCTGGCAGTACGAGAACAGCTGGCTTGCGAACGGCTTGTCGATGCCGACACCTTGCTCCGTGAGGAAGTTGACGGCGAGCGCCGCAACGGCGACTTGGGCGCCGACGTAGGTCGTTTGTGCGACCCAGCCGAAGATACAGTGGTACTGCTTGTGGAACGGCTCCTCGTCAACCTTCAAGCCCGCCGCGTGCATCTCCGCCGCCAAAGCATCCTGGGTGATCTCAGGTAGTGTGCAGAAGCTAGACGCCACCGCCAATCAACACTATTTTCACAGGCGCCAAATAGAGAGAGAGCTGCACGCACTAGAAGAGGATGTTGAGCACAAGCCCGAGCCCTGCCACCGCGAGGTAGACCCTGTGGCGTAACATGTTAGACGCCTCGTGAACGGGGGCTGAGGCATACAATGACGTCACCATTGAACAGTGTCGAGTGACGTCGCATTCTTGCCCTGGAAGAACCATCTCGAGGCGATCATGGGCCCCGCGAAGGATGCGACGCCCTGGAACCCCTGGCTAAAGTTGAGACGGGCTGCCGCGTACTTGGGACTACCCAAGACAGAGATATACGAGTTGGCGGCAACCTCAAGACACGAGAGGCCGCAGCCTGGTATAGCCCACTTGAGTCCCCCGTAATGCTGTGTCAACCGTGTAGCCACTCACCGATCACAAACGTGCAACCGACGAAACCGCCATACTTTGCGAATTTTGCAGAGGGCCAGAAGAAGATGGCGCCTGACGAAGTCAGACCATGTGAGCGATCGACGGATTGCCGTCGCCGTAGTGGGAGAGGCGGCTCACCGAGAGAATAGAGCGTGAGACCCATGTGGATGCCTTTCTATTCGTCGGCTATTGTTAAGACAGGTTCTGACAGCGGATGAAAGTGAGGTGCAAACCTTGTAGCCGTACTTGTCCATCTATCGCGCAGCGATCAGAGATATGAGCGGCATTGTCGAGAGAGTACAAAGGCATTCACTCACGAACACACTGGCGATTGGGGCATATACAAGATATGCTCCCTAGGTAGAGCTCGCATGAACGGGGGGAAGTTTCGAGCTACGCTGGTTGCACACTCACGAAATACGCCAGCTGGAGGAGTGTGCTCTGTGTCTTGTTGATCCCGAACACTGTTTGAAAGTGCGAGTTGAGGACATCAAGCAGCTGCGATGGTCGTTTGAGGATGATTCGCGTGAACGAGAGAGGAGATATACGTACACCGTAGGCAAAACCCCACGTGAAGAACAAGGACGTCACCAAGGCAAAGGCAAAGACCCACTGCCTGAAGGTAAGTTGGGAAGCTGTTGGGCACGTTCAGGAGCATATGGAGGCCAAACAAAGTGGGGAACTCACCAGTGATACCTGCAGGGGGAGGGGCGCCACCAGCCATTGCGACGATATGGGAGCGAGACGGCGAGAGCAGCGGACGAGATGCAAACTCTGCGCTGAAGAGGGCATTTCTGCTCGGGTCGTGGTATTTAATGGTGGCCTGAGAGTGGGGCCCCGCGCACCTGCGCAATGATGGGCAAGTCGATCACGCGGGGTAGGAAAATGAGTTCGCGGTCCGGGGTATCAGCACATCCTGCCGTTGCCCCGCACAAGCGGCGCCCGCAACCGTGCTCCTAAAAGATCTTACCGGATGTCCTCGCTGCTCATCGATGCAAATGCTACGTCTGTGGCGGTAACTTGATCACCATGGACCCACTGGCGATGCAGCGGGGTGGCGTTCCAGAGCGTGCTCGCGCCGGCAGAGGCTCTGCCAACGCTCAGGCTGAATTCTTGCGCAGGGCGACCTCGGCGACGCCTCCGGGCAGATAGGACCGGGGCAGGGCCCGGAGGACGGCACCTGAGGCAGATGGGGCCGGGCGCTGGGCAGAAACGTCAGAGAGGACGAGCGAGGCGAACAACTGTTCCTACCTAAACCGGAGGCGCGGATGAACGCATGACCGTCTGCGTGACCGACGCCACCACCCTCGCCGGCCACAACCTATTTGCCGCTCGTCTCTCTTTTCCCCGTAACTCGCAATACCTCCTCCTCTCGCGTCGGCTCCCCAGGCTCTACCATGGACCCTTCTCAAACACTTTCTACCGCTGGCCTCTTAGCTCCGTTCCTTGCGGTCAGCGGCCACGATATCCATCGTTCAAGCGGTCACCTGAGCTGATCTCTGCTCGCATACCTCAGGAACACTACGGTCCCATCAAGGCAACACACCCGGGCGAGGGCCGGCGCAAGTGGAGGCTGAGGGTCGCAGAAGCATTCTGGAGTCTCCCAGCTGAGCAGAAGAACGCGTATCTCGCTTCGGTGCGTCCTTATTCATCCTCTGTGTGCGCCGCGAGAAGCTGCACCGCTCACGGCTCCCTAATGTCGATTGCCCAATGAAAATTGGAATTCTACATAGATCAGTCAAAATCCTCTTTCCCCGGATGGTGGAGAAGCCACCGACTTTAATACTGACGACGACCCACTTGATGACGAGTCAGATGACGCACCCGGTCTCGGTGTCCTCCTTCGCACCGACTTTTCCAATGAAGACGCCTGGCAACTCTTCTTCGCGCGTCTGCAAGAAGCCGAGGCTGAGTTCGTGGCGGAACCCGTCGACGAGAGCATGGTGGACGCGAGCGCGCCTGCGGGATCCAGCATAGCGCCGGCAAGCTCATCTTCAATTGATGCAACGGGCGATACCGTCATGGCCGAGGACGACGAGGACGAAGATGATGAGGACGGCGCTGTTGACGTGAACGGCACCGGCGCTCGGATTTTCCATGTCGTCAACCCGCCGCCCGAAGCAGATGCGCGCGCCACGCTCGCGGGGCTATCGAATCTCGCTGCGTTGCGGCTGCTTAACGATGTGGACGTTCGCCGCGCGCCCGCGCCACCAGCAGGCACGAAGCGTATACGCCCGCCCAACCGCCTCGTGGATCATGACGGATGGCAAGAAGCGTATATGGGCAAGACGCTGTGGATCTACGACGCTCAGTCGAACCAAGACCAATGCGTGCGGCTCGTAAGCCAGGTCGGGGCATCCATGTACGGAACGGCAACGTGAGTCAATCGTTCTAGGTGCTTTCTCCCTCCCCTTTCCCGCCATTCCTCCCTTTTTCTCCTTCCGCGCGCCCTTGCGCTCTATCCCGCAGGTTCCCTTTGTACCCTCGGGACACCGCGGTTCGGCGCCACACGCGACCGTCTTATCCATCCCCTCCCTTCCCCGGTACCGGCATTCTGATTCGTCATGCACCTCTCTTCTCCCGCTTCTATCCCCGGATCGGGTTCCTGCCCTATGGCCATAACCGGCGACTGGGATCTGAACGCGTCTATGTACGACTACCGACCGGGATACGCGGACGCGAACATGCCCATGCAGAGGGGACAGTTGGCGCGCGCGCGTCAGCCACATCTGCGAACTGCAGGTGAATTTGGCGGCGGGCGCGATGACCATCGACTTCGGGGGGCTCGACAGATGGGATTACTCGGAGCGCGCGCGGAACCTCGAAGAGGCCGTCCGGCCGGTGACCTAGTAGCTCCGTGCCCCGCGCGTAGGGGTGGTAGGTGATACGTAGCTGTTTGCAGATGGGGATATTGAATTCGGGCGGGGCGTGCTTCTACCCGAGCTCGAATTTGGCCGAGGGTCAAGATCTGTGCGTCCTTGTCGGACGTGCGATTAATGCTGGGTATGTAAAACAAGAGGTTCTATATACGTCTATTCCTTCTCCTTACGAGGACAGAACTACATGCTCGTACGGCCCACTTCAACACCGCCGTCACGACGGACCTCGCCAGCTGCCAATCGACCGTCAGTTTGTGGCATTTGACTGTCAGCCTCTGACGACCTCGTCCACATTTAGCTTCTAGATATGTCCACCATGAGGCTCGAGCGGCGAGGGATGCCCTCGGGTGTTCCCCTAGCACTAAGTAATGCCAAAGCCTGATTTCAATGATTGTTCATCACGAACTGACGAGGCGTCTGGCCATCCGTCCGTCCACTGAATTCCATGTCGCACGAGCGGCGCCCCAAGCTTCGTCCGACCGCAGATGTTTGCGCAGAACTACTGATATGACGTTGCGGGAAGGGCCAAGGGCTTCTGAATTTGACATACCCGATCGCGCTCGTGTGAAATGTAAAGCCCACAGAGCGGAAACTTACCTGCTACGGGACCTGCGTGCGCGGTGAGCCTTTCTTTAGGGAGATAATCCTGTCGTTCCGTCCGATGATTCCTACACTAGTAACATACGGGGAAAGAGCACAAATCCGGGCGAGCATGCATACAACAGCCAGAATTAGGCGATACACCGTCCGAGTCGTAGCTGGCGCGAAAGGGGATATGCAATAATGTACTTAGGCACAGATGGTATGTAAGTATGTATAGCACACATCATGAGATCGAACAGAGCGTGACAAAGCATGGCATATATGTCGAGAGCAGGTCAGCGGTGGCGGTACTACGCGCCGACGAAAAAGGTCATATGAAGGCCTTGGGTGAGGCGTCGCGGTGCCGGCGGGGGAAGGGCGCCCGCGCGCAGAAGGGGTTCGGCGCATCCCCAAGCTATGTACGTATGTCAGCCAGACGGGACCGCCGCGTGGCCCGCAGGACGCGGTCGCAGCACGCCCCAACACCGACACATCACGCCGCGCGGGCGCGGGCGCGTGTCCGCGGGCGAGTGCGTAGTCGCGACCGGACACATGTACAAGCGGCTCGCAATCGGTCGGCCAGCTGCTGCAGGCGAGTCATACTCTGACTGAGCGCAGCGGCCGAGCGCGGACGCGTCGCGCCTCCGTGTGGGCCGTGATGCTGGCGCAGACGCGGAGACGGAGACGGAGACGGTCATCGCGCGCCCGCGTACGCAGTCGGATGCGGATGCGGATGGAGATGCGGATGAGGATGGGGGTGCGCGCTGTGCGGCGGGCTGGCGCTTCCGCGCGAGTGCGGGTGCTGAGGCCCGCCCCCACCGCCGACATTGCTCCCGTCCTCCGCACCGGAGCCTGCACGAGACGAGGACGAGGTGGTGGAGCGCACGTCGGAAGTGCGCTGCGCGTACCGATCGTGTGCGTGTGCGTGCGAATGGGAGCGGAGGGGCGGCTCGTCTTCGTCCATGAGCTCATCGTCGTCTTCGTCCTCAGACATGCCATCCTCGACGAGCGAACGACAATCGACGTACCCGCCGCAACAGTCGGGGTCGCGCGGATCTGTCGCGTACCGCGGAGGCGCGGGACGTGCGTGCACCGGGTCCGGGCTCCTACTCGAGCTCGAACGCGCGGCGGACGCAGACGTCGACGTCGACGCGGTAGAAGCGGGTGGCGGCGGGTGAGAGGATGATATAGGGGGCAGAGATGGGTGAGAGGACGACGAGGACTGTGGGGCGGGGCCCATGACGGTGGGCGGGAGGGAGCGGTGCGGGTATACGCTCGGGAGGGGCTCGCGGAAGTCGGCAGACGGGCGACGGCTGCCCGGGGCTTGAGACAACGGTGAGAGAGCGAGCGGGGGGAGCTCAATGCGCGGCGAGACGGAGGACAGTTTCCCGCCGTGCGCGAGTGCGAGCGCGGGCGGCGCTCCGGGAGAGGGCGTGTATGTTGGGGTCGCGAGCGTGATAGGGGTGCGGTTCATGTGCGGGGCGGGCCCGCTCGAGCTCGCTCCAGGGTAGAATGCGAGTTGCTGGAAGCGAGTGATGGATGCTGCAGCGACGGTAAGGTGGTGCATGAGGTCCGAAGATGCTGCAGCCTGTTACGGGAAGCGGGGCGGGGAAGAGCGGCGTCAGTGAATGCGGAACTGGACCCGAAGCCGGGAAGCGCGGCGGTAGACGTACCACTTCGGGGCCGTAGGCGGGGGAGTGCGAGGGAGCGGCGGCGGCGAGCTTAGCTTGG
This sequence comes from Grammothele lineata, assembly GCA_002150815.3. NCBI lineage: Eukaryota > Fungi > Basidiomycota > Agaricomycetes > Polyporales > Polyporaceae > Grammothele > Grammothele lineata. The sequence goes on from NDFF03000075.1 coordinate 21,026, forward strand.
AGTGCTTCGACCTCCTTGCGGAGGACGACGTTCTCATCTTCAGCTTTCTTGACGCGGACTTCGAGGTCGGCGAGGTATTGGGCTTTTCGCGCTCGGTAGTCGCGCTGTTGGAGGAGGGCGCGCGAGGGGGGTATGGTCATGTCCTTTCGACGGCCGCGGGTCATTGTGGCAGTTGAGAGAGAGAGGAGAGAAGGCGGAGTGGCGGGTATCACAAGCCGGTAAGTGGGGAGTTCTGGGAGGGCGGGGGCGGAGAGGGGCGCGGGAGCGGGAGGATTTGAAGGGGAGGAGGGGCCGGGTGGAGGGGGTTATTTGACTGTGGGCGGCTGAGACAATGGAAAGGAAGCGTTTCCGTGACGGTCGTGGACTCGCAGCACATCCATCCTGACATCAGAGAGCATCAGGCCGGCCGTGAGCGCCGTTGCGTCTCGGTCCAGGACAGTCCTGTGATGCTGTGCCCGCCTTTGCCTGCCTTCGCCTCCTGATCACCGTCTGGGAGCCGCTCGCGCCAGTCGGCCGAAATAGGTTGACTTCAATCTGCCCCCGCAGCGCAACGGCCTTCGCGTCGAATTTGACGACGCGATCTGCGCGACCGGTCTCACGATAGCCATGGCGCCGCATCAGCCCCCGATGCGCGAAATCCGGATATCCTGATCCATTGCAGCCTTCTTCCACCTCAGGCTCTGCTAGAAGGCGCTGCGGCGTGTGGACAGGACGAGCAAGACGCTATGTCCGACGGGGCAGGTGGTGGGAGCAGGAAGGATGGATATCTGAAATAGCCTCCGGGTGTATTTGACGGCTGGTCAAATTGGGACGGTACGCGTGCGCTCGGTCCGTGTGGCGGGACGCAGCACTTTCCTGCGAGGATATCTGGTCGGCTAAGTGCCAGATATGGCTTGGACACTTCCGATGCCATCAGTTTCAAGCTTTTTGCGCCCACGGCCTTCGGCGGGCACGCTCGAGGGCAGGCGCCCGTCACTCAGTGGCCCACCTCATCGCCGATCGAAGCGCGCCAGGGGCCCTGAAGCTGTCGTCCTTGGCCCAGCTTAGGCCCAACACAAGCTCAGCATGCGTCCGTTACAGCGTCCGTTACAGATGCTCGCTCTCCGTTGGTTCACTGACACCGCTGCCCATTCTTCGACATCCCCCGACTCTATCTCCGGTCATCTGTCATTCAGACACATCCCCCAAGCCCGCACTCCAAATCGGCCCCGTCCGGCCTCAACCGGCTGAAGCTTGTGCGACCGGCCACGCCCACCGGTCTTGTCCCTCATGTCCAACTCTAACGTCCGCTCCCAGCCGCCCCCATCATTTGCGCCCGCTCCCGCCGGCTGTTGTCGTAATTTGAAGAAACCACTCAATTTCACCACATTGTGGTTCACCGATGATCCCCTTGTCACCCTTCCTGCTTCGTCTTTTTCCCTTGGCGCCCCGACGTTCGGTTCCCTGACTCATCCCACACAGTCCCACACCTGTCCTTCGTGCATATGTCATTCCGCCCTCCAAGTAGAATCTGATGGATAGAAGCTCGGAAATCGAATTCGCATTCGCTCCCCCTTCATAGGGCGCGTGAACGCACCGAACCAGTTGGCTTGACGTCCACCCATCGATCGTCGAGAGGGTGCATACAAATTCTGCGCGCGTCGCTCGCTGTCGCGCCCGCACATCCTTCGACTCGATTATCCTCCCCTTCTTCCCACTAAGGGCCCAAATCACAGTTAGGTGGTGCGCTCCGCTCGGAATCGGCCTCTGTGGTACCGGCCGTTACGTATGTTCAATAGCAACCGAAGATCTTCCTTGGATCTGCCTGATCTCGCCAGATATTTGCTTACGACTGCCGCAATATCAATGGCTGACGGCTTCCCGGGTACGTGTGACTTTCTATCCGGCGAAATAAATATCACCGACCTTTCCATCCAACTCTAGCGTACGACTATACCGGACTTCCAGTCAACCGCAAAACAAAGCGTCATCGTCCAGGGACCCATCCAGCAGGGACGGTGTCACCCAGCGCTCCTGGTGCGTAATGCTGTCCTCGGCGTTCCCACGTATATTCAAAAGCTGACTGAGGCAGGCTACTAACTAACTTCAGGACCTCGTTTTCCAGAACTCTACGGCGCGCGATGCCAGCCTCCGAGCACGGTCGTACCGCTCGTAGCCAATTAATCGTACCGAGCGGCCCTCTGACACAGCTCTCTGCCTATGCAGCGGGGTACCGCCACCACGCGCGTGTCGCGTTGATATCTGCGCGTCGCTCCCAGGCTCGCAGGTTGTCCGCCGGCTGCCGCCACACCAGCGAGTCGATCGCAAAGCAACGCACCCGGGCTGCGCGCGCTGTCGGGCGAGCAATGCACATATGACCGTGCCCGCAGCTGTCGCGGGCTGCGTTCCAAGCGTGGTCGGAAGCTTTTCCGAGCTATGGAATACGCTTACGCAGGTCCCGGGATGGAGGCCGGCTGCGTATGTGGGTGTATGCATATACGCCTCGACGTCGAGAACCGCTTCAAGAGTCTGTCGCTGCGCTCTCGTCCGGTGCGGTCGTTCCTCCGAAGGATGTGTCGCCAAGCACTGACAGCTCATTGAATAGGCCCGCCCCACTAGCCAAGAGACACAAAGAAATTCGATATCCGCGCCTCCGAGCACCTCGCCCGGCGCCGAGACGTAACCGTAAAAATCGCGCCCACTGCGCCCCGTACGCACACCCGCACACGCACTTCTACAACGCCGGGTCCCCTTCCTTCGTGCGCGCGCCCTCGGTCCGCTTATGCTCCAACGCGACGCCCCGTAGCCCGTGGCACCCGGTCGCGTCGGGGTGCGCGGGAGCGTCACGCGAGCGACCGGGTACGAGCTGGCGTCCGATCGGTTCGTACGTTCGTCTTCCGTAGGCGTGTCTAGTGCGGGCCACTTGGCCCGGGCGGCGGCCGGTACGTTGATTTCGATGTTCTTCTCGTCTTTGTTTGTCCATTGAGAGGCGTTTCACCTGTGCGCAGCGGGAACGCAACATACGTTCGCCCCGCTTGTGACCGTCCCAACCGGTGCTAGTAGCACCAGCACCAGCACCAGCTCGAAATCCGGTCAGACGCCGCGAGGTGGCTACCTCGGTCCGTGACGGGCCCAACAAGGAGCCAAACGTGACGAGCGGTGAGTTTGTTCGTGGCGTCCATGACTCGAACGGTGATTCATACGGTTTTGGGGTGCTATATCAGGTTTCCCTATTTTATCCAACACTCGACATTCCGGCCATCGTGCCCCCGACTTATTTGTAACCGCACGCGGGCAAGATGCGCGAAAAACGTATCAAACCTCGATGTCACGGGGCGAAGACGGCGACATAGAGCCACTAACGAAGGTTTACGATGGCCGCTACGAACCACCCACACACCCCTTCCATTCGCCGTGCCCATTGGTCAGCTATGGATAGACCTTCCCTAACTGACCCCCGGCTGTGAGCGAAATTGACTCCTTCCCTCCTCGGGAGCTGAAATCATGAGCTTATTCAAGATGTCCTTCAAAGGGTGCGGTGCGAACGGCTTCGACGGCTTCGAACGGCGTTGGTAACAAATCATACTCAGTATCAAGCCTTCTGCATCTGCGCCTCGTTTCTCCTCCCCATCCCTTGCGACATTGCCACTGCGCCTCTAGCGTGACAGGATCAAGATGTCCCAGATGCCCCTGCCGAATTGCAACGCTGGCGGGGCCACCACGAGGCTCACGCGGACTATATCTCAGCTATCAGCCTCGGGCAACTACACAACAACACTCCACTCCCATCCGGATTCGATGGTTCTCAACATATCTTCATGCAGCATACGACATGCTGCTGAGGGCAAGCTCGGCATAGAATGAGGTCGCCGGCATCAGTGCCGCCTCCCCCACACCCAGAAGCGCCCACCATTATAATTAAAGGTGCAGGCACCGCTCGCGCGCGTATCAACAATCACAATCGCCGTGCGTGCGAAGATTCAAACGGTGATGGACCCCATCTGCCCCTGCCCAAACTCCACACCCACGGCCGGGGGCGCGCGCACGTCCTGACAGGAATCTGGCGCATCTGGCGCCTCCTAGGCCTCAAAATTCCGTCGCGCGCGTCTGCGCGCAGCCGCCGCGATCAGTCGAAATGTTCGCGCGTGGAGTGCGATGGCATCGCTCTACGAAGCCCGATGGCCTGCGCTTTGTCGCTTGCGCGCGATGCGGCCGCGGTGTTTGCGTGCGCGACGTCGGGCCGCAGGATCAACTCCCTATGCCAGCCTCCGCGGTCGAGCGACTGGAGGCGTTCAAGCTCAAGCTCAAGGACGAGCAGCTAGAGCGGACGACGGTCGATCTCACGTCAAATACTGAACGCCACGTACGCGTCGGACCTTGCCGCCGTTGGCACCGCCGCCCACGAGTCAACGCGTCACAAGTTACCCGCCGGGCTGCGACTGAGCTGCGTCGCGTCGCGACCTGCCAGCCGAACATGGCTAGGCTCGCGGCGCGCGACGTTGACTCTTGCCTGAACGGGGTTCTGGAAGGGGCGCAGCGGTCGATCAGATTTTGGCGTTGGCGGGGTAGCAGCACGATTGCGGGTGGCACTGTGGGCGACAGCGAGCGGCGCACCGTTGGCCGTGCATCGTCGCCCCCGCATGCGGCCATCGTGCGACTCGAGCGGCATGAAAACTCTTTTCGGTCCATGGAATCAAGAAAGGCGGGCCGATTTCGACTTGCTGGCTGCGGGCGCTGGTGCTTCGCGCGATGCCATCGCGAGAGGAGTCGTTGGAGGAAAGCAGAGAGGGTCGCGACGAGGAGAACATCCGGGCAAGTCGACGCGCCCTCAGGGGGATCGTGGACAGACGCAGCAGACAGGAATGTGCTTCGTGGTTCGTCGTCAAAGTCGGGGGCGTCTTCGGTGCTGGGGAAGCGCGATGGGGCTTCTGCATCTGTCGACACAGTGTGATGGCGCGCGTCACGCTGGAATCCGCACGCGTCAAGCAGAGGGCGAAGAATCGCCGAGCGGCCGGCATATGCGCTGCATGGGACAGCTGAGGTGCTATATGACCTCAGTTTCCTACCTCCATGGCGCGCTTCCTTCGTCCGTCGTCGTGTTCATCTACAGGCATCGAAATCATCCGCGATGTGATGGTGGCTGGTATGTGGGTGTTCTATAACGTCCGGCCGGTCCCAGACGGCGCGGCAGATCAGGCGAGCATGTACCTTTTGATTTTGACGTGACACTGTAATCCAGTATCTGATTCCGGCATCGTTTGTCAGGTATGACGAAAATGGGGCCGTCGTGCTCGGAAAGAAACGTCTGCGTAATGGAGCCGGTGTGCCGCAAGCCGCAAGCGTGAAGAGCGGCGCGATCGGGAATGGTTATTTGTTGATCGACATGACAGACCTGTGGCAATCTGAGTTTAGACGTCGAAGGAGATGCGTACGTAGGCTGGCGATTGGGTTTGACCGTCGTTCGCATCGCGATGGTTTGCAGCGGCCAGTGCGCCACCCGTTACGCCGGGTAGGGCGCGAGCAATAGCATCGTCAGTGAGTTCTTTGATACTTTCAGCCGCTTCCATGCTCTATTCGGCAGCCCGCAGGCTCTGTCGGTCCAGCCCACCCGACAGTCTGGTCGCAGTGGCTGACTCTTACCTCTATATCCAGAAGAACAGGCTCGGAAGGGGCACTCCGGTCCTCTTGCCGCGTGAGCCGAGACGGAAGGAACGAGGCTGACCCGAACGACAGCGGGCAAGCTGACGGCGAACTGCTCGCCGCTCGGCTGACCGACGGGCAACGGTCCACATAAAGGACTCCGTTGAACGCCGTCCACGTCCCATCGCTCCTCGTCTTGTTCACATCGCTATCCCGCTCTGAGACCGCGACGGTTCAACACATTCTTTACGCTCTCACACTCGTTAAATCATGCACTCCCTTCTCGCCTTCCTTAACCTCGCCATTCTGGTCTCCCTTGCGGAAGCCGCTCCATTACCTCATCCCGGCGGCGTGACCGCGGTGCGTGTATATGCTGATGGCAAGCTTGTCTTCGCTGACCCCAGCTTTGTTCTGTGATCGAAGGTTCCCTCCGGCCCCGACTGCAACGTCCTGGGCATACCGGTCTCAGATCCCTCTGCGGCACTCGCTCAGCTCGACAACGGTGTTATTCCCAAGGGCTTCGAAGGGCTCCCACTCAACAAAGTCCATCTGAGGCTCCAGTATTGCATCGCCAAAGACGCAACGCCCACATCTCTCCCAACAGGGTTTCTCGGTGCTCGAGCCGATTCTGTGGCCGCGCAATTCGCTAGGCTAAACCGTCTCAAACCGCGCTGTGATGATCCTGCTCAGCACACTACCACGCCCCCACCTGCCGATCCCCCTCAGGCTTCTACGAGTTCCCCCGTGGATCCCGGTCTCCCTAACAGCAGTGCTCCTCCCCAGACCCAGAGTTCTACCGGCCCGTCGCCCTCTGGAGACCCGAACCAAGGGAACGACCCTGCTCCTCAAACGTCGTCGAAAGTCGGGCCAACTGATTCTGGTGACTCTACGGCGACTAGTTCTGGCGACCCTACGGACGGCTCTCAGTCTGACTCTAGGGATCCCCCGAACCAGTCTCTGGGGGACGGATACCCAAACACCTCTTCTGGTTACCCTGACTCCACCTCTGGATATCCGAATGGAGACACTGGTTACCCTCGTTTCCGCTTTTCTGCGCCGAAGTCCCATAATCAGGCCTCCAACGACGACGACGACGATAGCGGCAGTAGCGGCGGGGACGGCGATTCAGGGGAAGCCGCTGGCGACTCGGGCCGGTCCAAGTCCAGAGTGCCGCCGACACGCCAGCGCACTGGTGTTCCCAACCAGGACTGTGTCGGCGCGGCGTGCACCAACATCGCGCTCCTCAGCACGGCCGGCGAAATCGCTGCGTCCCCGGCGGTCCAGTTCGTCCCGCTCCAGCGAATTCCGGGCGTTTCGGTCCCTCAGATCACGGAGGGCAAGCTGGCGTGCCCGGGAGGCGATATCAACCTGTGCGTGGATGGCGGAGTGTCGCGCTGAAGAGCGATATCTTGCGCGGCTTTTTATTGTAGTAGCTGTTGTACCCTAAGGTGGTTGTGGTCCTACACACCTGAAAGGGTAGTAATGGAAATAGTTTGGCATAAATGTTTTTTCGGTGTGCAGAGAGCCAATGGTTAAAGGTTTGGAAGTGATCTGCAATAATATCTGGGACTATGCGATGTGCGGTAAAAATTGAATATCGCCAAGCGCAGTCCGCGTCTATGGGCGCTTGTGAACATGCATAGCCGCCACCAGAGGTGACGTTGTAAATCGTGGCCACCGCCTCTCTCTTCATGTCTTTCCTCACCCTTTCACCCTCCTCCGCCCTCAACGCCTCGACCGCATCCGCCAGATGAGGAGCGACTTCATCGATGAGCTCTACTTTTCCGCCGCCTTTCCCCTCCCCTTCCGCGTCCTCACACTCGCCGCCCTTGGCATTCTAGGCTGGGCAACCAACTTGCACGGCCTGCAAGCCTGGGGTATCGACGCCGCGGGCGTTCTCGACCTCAACGGCCACGACGGCGGAGGAGGAACGTACCGGCTCACCTCCCCGCTCCCGTTCTCGACGTCCGCCGACCGACGAAGTGGGTGGCGGCAGCCGCCGCAGCCCCCAGGCGCGACGTACCTGCCCGTGTACCGCGCGGCGGGCGCATTCGCCGGCTGGACGGCGTGCTGCTGGGCGGTGTACCGGTACGCGGCGCGCGGCGCGGAGGAGGGGAGCGACGTGGGCGTGGTGGACGCGTACAAGTTCGTGCCTGCGGTCGCGGCGCTTTGCGCGCTCACGGTGCTCGTGTGCCCTTTCCAGATCTGCTATAAGGCGCAGAGGGACAAGTTCCTTGCGTGAGTGCTATCTCTCATCACGCCTCCTTCGGGTATACGCGGAAGGGCAGGCGGATAGAGGAGAGCATGGTGCTGACTTGTTCTCCCTGCGCACCCCAAACAGCGCGTTGCATAGATGCATATTCCCCTCGCCCCATCGGGTGTACTTCTCCGACGTCGTCTTCGCCGATATCCTCACCTCGTTCGCGAAAGTTCTCGGCGACGTCTGGCTGTCGATGTTCATGTTGCTCCCGTCCGGGAGCCTGCTCGCGCAGCCCGCGCAAGACGGGCTCACGCGCTGGGTCTTGCCCACGATCATGAGGTGAGTTTCCGCTCTTTGGGTTGAGTTCTACGAGTGCGCATCGTCGGGCACGCGCGGCCGGGGTCTGTACGGAGCAGGGATGGTTGCCGTTGTTCTTGGCACGATGCGGGAAAATGGACAGAGATCCAGAGAGCGAGATTAAGCTTACGGCGACATACATGCAAGCTGTATGCGGCTGTAGAGGATCATGCCACGGGGTTTGGTTCGCTCTCCTTTGGGAGCTGTGCTCACGCTCATGGAGGATCTTCTGTTCGTTTCTATTCTATCTGTTTCTAAATCTCGACGTTGCTCTATATGTATGACGGCCGTGTGTTACTCGTCCGGCCTCGTGTTGTAGATGATCTTGGTATGCATGGGATAGGGCCGTATAAATTCCGACGTTTTGCTGGCATCGGTCTTGAGCGGAGGTATATATATGCTCATCACGCCGCATCGCAGTCTACCCTACGCCATCCGTCTACGTCAGTGCCTCGTCGAATTCAACGCCCCCTCCAACACAAGTCGCCGCCCTCTGTACAATGCCCTCAAGTACGCGTCCTCGTTCCCAGTCATTTTCCTCTCTGCCGCCCAGCGGATAGTGGTTTCCGACGTAATGGCCGTAAAAGGCGAAAAGGCGGCAGAGGAAACCTGGCACGGGGAGCACCAGTTGTTTCGCTTATGGTGAGTAATGCAGACATTATCGTTGCAGCGCATCTCACGACTTGTCGTGTGAAGGCTCCTCGCAGCAGCTGTCAACTCGCTCTACTCATTCTGGTGGGACGTCACAAACGATTGGGGTCTTGACCTGCTTGTTCCGCAACAGGCCAGCGGCCCGGTGCGGTTATCAAATCCTCCCCGGCCCCTTCTCCTTCCGCGTCTCCACTTCCGCTCGGCGCTCCTGAAACACCCGACGGCGTCGTCCGAGGACCTGCCTGACGAGGTACCCGAGGATGTCGCGCAAGCTCTCGGGCACGCGCAGGAGCAGCAGCGCCGGACGCATCCGTACGGCCTACGACCTACGCTCCTCTTCCCGCTTGCGGTGTACCCGTTCGCGATCCTCGTCGACCTCGTGCTGCGGCTCACGTGGTCCGTGAAGCTCTCGAGTCACCTGCACTCGTACGCGGAGGGCGACTTGATTATTTTCTGGGTCGAACTCGCTGAGGTCGTCCGTCGATGGATGTGGGTTTTCCTCCGCGTCGAGTGGGAGACGGTCAAGGAGGCGCGCGATGCCACCCGGTCGCCTCCGCCGTCCGAGGAGCGTGCATCGGGTCACCACGCCAGCCCGGGGCTGCACGCGGAGCCCGCAATCGCGATGGAGCGCATGGAGGCATTCCGGGAGCCGATTTTCGACCACGACGAATTCGAGATCGTCTCGTCCGAACGCGCCGGGCACGACAAGATCGGCTGACCCGGGTCGCGTTGAAGAGCCCTTCGCATCGGGTTATTAGGATTGCACGACGGTGCACTATCAGGAGGGCGAGGATGGGCACGCGCCGGGAGGTGGATGTTGCATATCGCGGGAGCGCGCGCGCAGGGTTGGCAGAGTTCGCGCTTGGCACGTCGGTGAGTGGCAAGCGGGATCCCACCTGGTCGCCGCGCTCACGTCACCTCTCTCGCGCAGGCTTCTTGCTAGACTACTAATGCACCAGGTCTCTATCATATTATCAGGCTTCGAACGCGTACCACTCCGGGCGGCGGCGTCTCGTGCTTGGTTCATGTGAACGCTGAGCCACATAACAGGGAGGCCGCAGCGGTGCCGGGGTGTGATGTGGAATGGACATGAGAACGCGAGGGCGGCGGGACCCCGCGCGCGCATAATGGATTGGGAACGCGAACGCCAGGAACCGCAGGCTAGAACCGGGGCACGCAAGAGGTTCGCGCCGTCATGCGACAAGGGTGAGAACGGCGCGTGCGCGGCGGTTAGGGGCTGCGCTTCGGAAGGAGGAGTCTTATGTTTGCAGCTGACCGGAATGAGAGCCACAGCACGGCTGATTACGCGCGGATCTACAGAAGCGCCAGCTGTAACGATGGAGAGATAGAGACGAGGACGCGGTCGCTGGCGAGTGCACTCGGGAGAAGTCGCGTCAGTAATCGTGCGAGAGCGATGCTGCTGGACTCTCACTCGCTCTATTCCCGTCTACTCGCGGGAGACTTCGCGGGCCGGGACGGAGGCGCGCAAGCGGCTGGCGGTGGCACGGTCAGCTGACGCAGTGGGAGTGGCCGGGGCGCGGGGCAGGGCAGACGGGGGACTGGAGAGTTCGTGGGGAGCCGGGTGGGGACTGGCGAAGTTCCCAGAAGTGGCATTCTATGGTACAAAAGCCACACACCCGCCCTAGCTTCGTCCTCCAGAGACTAGCTGCATCCGCGGCGTCAGCAGGAACAACTCGGTGCCCCGCCTTCCCACGTGCGACGACCGCCTTCGCTCCTAGTACGCCCTCCGACTCTCCCACTTCGATGGCGGCCTCCTTTCGTGCTAATTGAATCCCGATCCCACACACAGCTCTTGGACAACCCTTGCACACCTTCACCCGACCCATGACCATGCTCGGCGCGACCTCCTCCTATATAAGACGGGGCCTCCTTTCCAGTGCCACCAGGTCCCCACGCCTTCTCAGCTCAGCCCGCCTTGCCCCCTCTTTCAACCACCAGTCAACTGCCGGAATGAAGGTGAGCACCTCCTGAGGCCATCGACGATGTGAGATCGATTAATGACGTCATAACTTGTGCACTCCCCATCGCGCAGGTCCTCGCCGTTCTCTACAAGGGTGGTGACGCCGCAACCGCGGAGCCTCGTCTCCTTGGTACGATTGAGAACCAGGTGTGTGCTGTCGTGCATGTAGGTACGTGTGCTGCGGTTGCTCATAGTTCCTTCAGCTGGGCATCCGCCCTTGGCTCGAATCGCTTGGTCATGAGTACATCGTATGTCTGCTGACTGCGATGCTTGTTCCGGTGCTCACGGGCTGTCGCGCAGGTCACCGACGACAAGGAGGGTCCCGACTCTGTGTTCCAGAAGAACATTGCCGACGTATGTCATGTTTGCTATATCTGTCACCCATCCCCAACAGGGCGCTGATCGATAATGGCAGGCTGAGGTCATCATCACGACCCCCTTCCACCCTGGCTACCTCACCCGGGACCTCATTGAGAAGGTATGCCCCTCTCGCATACACTCGTGGATGTTATCCTGACGGCTGTACTGTCGTGTAGGCGAAGAACCTCAAGCTCTGTGTCACGGCTGGTGTCGGCTCCGATCATGTCGACCTGAACGCGGCAGCGGAACGAGGCATCCAGGTGCTCGAGGTCACCGGCTCTAACGTCGTCTCAGTCGCCGAGCACGTTGTTATGAGCATCCTTCTTCTGGTCCGCAACTTCATTCCCGCGCACGAGGTTTGTTCGATACATTCTTCTTCCACGATCTAGTAAACTGACAAACAGCACGTCTATAGATGATCGAGCGTGGCGACTGGATGGTTTCCGAGATCGCTCGTGACGCGTATGACCTCGAGGGCAAGGTTGTCGGCACCATTGGTGCCGGCCGCATCGGCTTCCGTGTCCTCCAGCGTCTCCTTCCCTTCAACTGCAAAGAGCTGATCTACTACGACTACAACGCGCTCCCCGAGGCGGCCGCCAAGGAAGTTAACGCGCGGCGCGTTGCGGACCTGAAGGACTTCGTCTCCCAGTGCGACGTCGTCACTGTTAACTGCCCCTTGCACGAGGGCACGCGCGGGCTCGTGAACGCGGACCTGCTCAAGCACTTCAAGAAGGGCGCTTGGCTCGTCAACACCGCCCGCGGTGCGATCTGCGACCGCGACGCGGTCGCTGCCGCGCTCAAGTCGGGCCAGATCTCGGGTTACTCGGGTGACGTGTGGAACGTGCAGCCCGCCCCGCGCGACCACCCGTGGCGGACGATGAAGAACCCCCTGGGTGCGGGCAACGGCATGGTGCCGCACTACTCGGGTACGACGCTCGACGCGCAGGCGCGCTACGCTAAGGGCACCCGGACGATCCTCGAGAACTACTTCGAGAACAAGCCCCAGAACCCGGCGGACATCATCATCGGCAAGAGTGAGTGGCTTCCGTCGACGATGTGCTATGTGAACGTTTGTACTCATGCTCCTCGTAGCTGGCTACGAGACCAAGAACTACGGCCAGCGGTGAGAGGTCTGTGGCGGCTGGACGGTCATGTAAACTATTTGCCTCGGGCATGCATCCTGTATCATCGCTGTGTACATTTTATCACTCACAAAGCAAAGCAAGTATTTTTGGACGTCACTTCACACCATCGGCGAAATCGTGGTCAACCTTCAACGTCCGTGGGACACGCGAATTTGGCCGGACGCAATGATTTTGACATAGCTTGTTCTCAGGCGATCCGGATCCCAACGAAACCGTGGAAGCTGCTAAACGGACACACCCGATCCTCCCCGTCGGCACGCCGCCGATTGAATGCGGGGAAGGCAATCGAACTGTACGCGTGGGAACCGGTCTCTTCAATGTTCGGGTAGTCAAGGAACGGGGTGTATAGTTGCCGATAGGTACCTCAATGTACCCGGCTTCGTACAGCGAGTTCTTGCGAAAGCTTGACGGCGGCCGCAGACAGCAGAAGAAGAGAAGCTCGTGATCCAGCAATCAACCCAATACATATCCTGAACTGAGCAGGGACAATACAAAGAGCGGGTACAGAGGAAGGAGCGCGTGTGCGAGGGGTGGAGACGATAGTACAGATGAAGTACCGGTGGTTGTCGTGTCTGGTCTATTGGGGTTGTAGTCGTTATTATAGTCAGATGGTCATAGAGCACAACAGTTCGCAGGGGACGTACGGGATGCCATTGTCGTCTGAAAAAGACGGGCAGGTGTCGTTGGCGCTTCCCTGGGGAGTAAGAAACCTCCAGGTGAACAAAGGGACAGACAAGGAAGCAAGGCCGAGACGCACGGTGGGGTTGGCGGGACAGCAAACACTGGAGCCATCGTCGACACTCCCTAGGGCAGCGGCGTTGCTTGCGCCAGCCCAGTTGTCGAGACAATCGACCGTCTTGTAACTGACATTCCAGACACCAAAATCCTGTGGAAGAGATAGCATCTTGTGGATGTCATGTATTGGAACACGAAGGTCGTACCGTATATCCTGACAAAGGAGCGGCGTAAGAAGGCGTGGAGAAGGGCCCATGCATAAATGTCCTCACCGTATAATGCCTCGTCCGAGGGAAAGAAGTCGTCTGGGATGCCAGGGGACGGCCACGATAGATCGAAGTTGATGTATTGTCCACTCCTTTGTTCCATCCCTTCGCTCAGCGCTTGCTCACCAGCCCCAGCGAAGTATGGTATGCATAGGTGTACTTACTGGTTAGGTTTGTCCGGCGTCGCAGAGCACCAACCTGCCCCTCCTACAGGACAAAGGTCCGTGACCTTGATGACAACACTCTTGGTTACGTTTGGAAAGAAGGGTGGTTCGCCCGTGTATGAGTTGAGGAGCGTGATCTTGAAGCAGCGGCCGCATGCGGGGCCGTACGCAGTGCTGCTCCCATACGCGTATTGGCTCATGGCGGCGGTCGGGTACCGGGTGCTCTCGCCGGTGCAGCCACAGGCGGCGATATAACCGTCGGGAAGGGTGTAGTGCGTCATTGTAGCAGTGCCGTCATCTGGGTAATCAATCCATTCCGTGGCACGAGCAGGGCGGAGGAAAGTAGAGACAGACGAGAGGAAGACGAGCCAGACGAGGAGAAGCCGGGGTATGCAGGTGAGGGAGGGCGAGAGCATCTCGGGCCCGCTCGTCGCCCAAAAGCACTGGGAGTGGTAGAAAAGAGCGTGGATCACGCCGCGCGCCTGCCTGCGCGGGCTGGGGTCATGGAGTAAAGGGAGGATATTTTGGACGGGGAGAAGTCGCGGACAGCGCGCGGCGGAAGACTCACAGGCACGAAAAAGATCTGATCGCATTGGGCGCGACCGAAGCTAAAATAAAGCAAAAAATCACACATCACCCAGGGCATTACAGGCGAGGCTGAGATGGAGATCAAGGGTGCACTATGCGTTGACAGCGTCGGAACGGTGGAGAGAACGTGGTTAAGACCGAGACGGACATGTTGCACGGCGGCGACCCCGCTCGATCGAGGGCCGACGGCGCCGGGAGGGCGGGCCGGGAACGTATGACGGGACACAGCCACCCCGAGCCGTGAGGAGGAGGCCGGAGCACCGCCAGCGTCGACTTGCTCTCCAACACCGACGCCACTGTCTCGCCCTGGCCTTTCTTTATCATACCTCTCGCGCGCGATGAAGGCTCTATACCCCGCCTCTAATGATATACCGAATCTTCCGGACGCTCACATAGCTCTCAAGATCGCGCGCCATTCCCGCTGCTCTAGCTGCTCAACATGTTTTGGCCTTCATCCGCCGTCTGGTTGGCGCGTGTCTTTAGACACGCCCGATGGCACCGACTCGGACGATGACGACGAACCTGCCTCGCTCTATCTGAACCAGTGCGGGTGTGGGCATGGCGTCACCGCGCATGGCGCGGACATGTCGGCTATAGGAAACGAGGAGTTCGCACGCAGAGGACGCGTTGCGGTACGGTTGGATGAGCTACTTGAGGTGAGTGGTCGTTTTAATGTGTCATGATACGCATGTTGAGGATGTTCTCGTTGTATTTAGGTACGCCTTTAATACCTACTGTACCAAGAAATTGTGCGCTTCATAAGACTCCAGGACTCGGGAAGGCTCCGTGATTTCGACTATTCCGACCAGGACATAGATTCTCTACGCAAGCAGATGAGGCTCCCAGAGCCCGAGCCACAGTCACCCGGCAGTTCCCTCTCGGATGAGATTGGCGCTTTAGGTATGTCTTGCCCTGCCAATCCCTGCATATATGCGCATATTCTGAGGCTGCCCGAGTCCCTTCATCTCCTCCGGACAAGCACCCCCTCTCTCCCGCATCATCCTTCCGGAGCGACTCCGGCGGACGACCAAAGAAGAAGCGGCGCATATCTCCCGATTTCTCCTCCCTCAGCGAAGCGGACGATGACGACGACGACGAGGAAGACCGACCTCTTGCGGCACGCGTCCCGCGTCAACCGCCCCCTGAAAGGAATACTAGGAACAAAGAGAATGGCCGCCCAGCCGCTGGACAGAGGAGTGGAAAGCAGAAACACAGTATGAAGTCAAAAGCGCACACCGCTCCAGCGAACCTTCCCCCACCCAGTGCGGAGGAGCGGGAAGAGATGCGACCGGCGAATGGCGTAAACGGGCGTGACACGAAGGTCAAAGTGGAGGACAAAATGGATGAGAGCCAGCTATCGCGATTAGCGACTGGTGTAACGGTTGATGCGGCTGGGCCGACGTCTGCAGCGGTACGCCCCTTCTTGTTCCGTTCAGAGTATCATAGAATTGAATATAATGGATTTTAGCCCTCTGGCAAGCAGGAGAAATTAGCATATGTGGAACTGCGCAAAGGCGTGATCCATGTGGTAGCGGTGGAGAACGACCGAGAACCGCGGTCTTCCGTTATCTTGACAGGACTGAAGACAGTCTTCCAAAAGCAGCTGCCCAAGATGCCTAGGGAATACATCGCCCGTTTGGTATACGACACCAATTCGAAGTGTCTAGCTATTATCAAACGTGGCTACAAGGTTGTCGGTGGCATCTGCTACAGGCCATTTCCTCATCGTGGCTTCGCCGAAATCGTGTTCTTCGCTACTGCGTCAATAGACCAAGTCAAGGTAACCCTCCGCAAGCGATCAATGCATACCCCAACCTCACCGTTTACAGGGCTACGGCGGGATGCTTATGGACCACTTCAAAGCGCACATACGCAAGACGTACCCGGACATGATGTATTTCCTCACGTACGCCGACAACTATGCCGTCGGCTATTTCCGCAAACAGGGCTTCTCCAAGGAGATTACGCTTGACCGCGCGGCCTGGGCAGGTTATATCAAGGACTACGAGGGCGGCACGATCATGCAATGCAAGCTGCTGCCAAAGGTCGACTATCTGTGTTGGCGCGACACCACCCTCGAGCAACGCGAGGCGGTCCTGAATAAGATCAGGGAGAAGAGCCGGTCGCATCTTATTTATGACGGCTTGCCGCAGTTCCAGAACGGTGCGGGAGAAGGCGTTACCGTCGACTTTAAGGACGTTCCTGGGCTGAGTGCGCGCGCCCCATCTACTGCCTTCGAATGCGGAGGCATGCTAACGAACTCTCATCCTTTGTAGGGGAAAGTGGGTGGACACCATCCATGCAGACAATGTGAGTGCGCGTCCCCGCATTCTTCACATTCCCTGTTAGGCTCACACTATCTCTACAGCCCCGCACGCCCGACCGGCCGCGGTGCGGAGCATGCGATGATGGAGAAGTTACTCTCCGACATGAAGGCTCACAGCTCAGCGTGGCCATTCCAGCAGCCCGTCAGTGAGAAGGAAGTCCTCGACTACTACGACGTCATCACGAGCCCCATGGGTGCGTCCTTCCACTTCCTGTTCTTCGACCGCGCCTGTAGCTTACCGTAACATCTATTTCCATTGCTCTTTTCCTGTCCCTTCGCGCACTGCGGCCCATGCAGACTTCAGCACCATGGAGCACAAATTGGACACGAACCAGTACCATGATACGGACGCCTTCCTTGACGACGCGCAGCTCGTGTTCGACAACTGCCGCTTTTACAATCCCGAGGACACCGTCTACCACAAGTGCGCGGTCCGACTCGAGAAGTACATGCGCGACCAGATGAAGGCCATGGGCCTCGTCCGGAGCTCCAAGGTCAAGCGTGAGCGTGACGAATAGTAGCAAATCCGCTCATCATCGACTATGATATTGCTGTGATTATATGGACTCGGACCCTGGTGTACGACGTCCTGGACCTTTTTCGTGTGTTTTGCGCCCTGTGTTGTCTTGACTTGTAGCACCACTATCGCCTCCATCTTAGGCCTCTGCTGTATCCTTATTGATTTTACCCCCTTCAGACTCGCTTCGCGTCCAACATAGTATGCGGCGAACGAATGACAAGAAATGAATGACCCAGCATAACCAATAAATGACAGAATACAAAAAAAAATAGAAGACCGCCAACGCAGACCAACGTCCGCATGCTCCCAAGATCCTATACTAGCACGATTACCAGTACCCTAACGCTAGTCTATTTCTCAACGTCATCGGAGTTGACGCGGCGGTAGCGAGCCCGCTCGTTTCCACTGCAGCATAGGCGAATGTACTGGATACCGCCGAAGCGCCAGAAAGCGACCGCGCCGCCAGCGAGGACAACAAGGAAGAGAAGGGTCGTGAACGAGCCCCAACCGGCATCCTCGATATCAAGCCCAAGCTCGGACTCCGCGGCGCCAGTCGCAAGGGAACTATCCTTGAGCGGCTTCACAGTGGTTGCCGCCGCCTGGTTGTTCTCAGTCGCAACGGACAGGGGCGCGACGGTCGTCGTCGTCATTGCAGACGACGAGGCCTTCGAGGCGGCTGCCGTGCCCTGGGCGCTGGTCGTTGTGGGAGTTGTAGTCTGCGGGAGCTCAGGCGCGACGACATCGTCCTGTAAAATAAACCCAGAAAACGGGATTTCATTCGTATGCGTGCCTAATACCAGAAAAGAGCCGAGCCTTTTAGAGCTCAGCATGAGTAGGCACCTCTTTCTCCGCGGAGGCGGGCTCAACCGGAAGCTAGAGTAATTTCACCTCAATAAGAAGACAGGCGGGAAGTGGGATGTTGACGTACCTCCCCGCAATCAGCGATGACAACTTCCTCCTCGGGACGGTCGTTCCGGCCCTTCGAGACATCCTCTGTGCAGTGTGTAAGACGACGGGAAAAAAGGAAAGTGGGGCGCGACTGACCGATAGTGTGAACGATATCCATACCCTCCAGAACCTCGCCAAATACAACCTATCAACCACGTAAGCCGACTGAATGGAACGAGTAAGCTCATGTAACTTACGTGCTTGCCATCCAACCAAGACGTGACAACCGTGGTGATGAACTGAAGAAAATAATTGATAAGCTACTCGCGGCAGTTGATTATGGCCAAATGCAATCTCACGAATTGAGAGCCTATTCAAACCAACCATAAGCATGGAAGGACATAAAATTGGGAGGGATGCAACACACCGTTAGTATCCTTGCCCGCGTTAGCCATAGAAAGAAGACCAGGGCGAGTGTGGCGAAGCTTGCTATTCAAATGGTGAGCTGCATACGTCTTAGAAAGACGCATGCTACTTACAAGTTCTCGTCCGCAAACCGGTCACCGTAGATGGACTGATACCGACGATGAGTGGGTGTTCCTACCTTGACGACTGGAGTGTACACCATACCTTTCCGCCGGTACCGTCACCGCGAGCTACAAAACATTTGAGCGATAGGCAGAGCAATGAGAAGAAATTATACACACTGAAGTCTCCGCCCTGAATCATGAAGTTCTTGATGACGCGGTGGAACTTGGAGCCTTTGTAGCCGAAACCCTCAGGGAGGGCCGTGCCATCCTTCTTAACACCAGTCGAGAGCGCGCGGAAGTTCTCCACGGTCTTGGGGACAGTCTAACACCCGGACAGTGAGAATTCACATCGTAAAGCAAGGTGAACGTAGGATACGCACTCCGCCGTAAAGACCAAGAACAACTGCAAGAGGTACGTGTCAGAACACGGGTGACAGCGGAACAAGAGAACACCAACTTCGGCCCATGTCCTTGTCGCCGTGCTTCATGTCGAAGTAGACCTTGTGCGTGATACGCGGGCCCTTCGCCGCCTCGACGGACTGAGCGCAGAAGAACGCCGCGAGCGTAACAAGCAGGAAACCGAAGGCGACCCTTGAGAAGAACATGGTGGAGAGGAGGAAAGAGATTGTGAGGGAGACGCTTTACCACCGTCGCGTCTATGCAGACGTGGCGACTCGGTCACGCGCTTCGCACTGCCGGCGGGCCGGATCACTCGTCCACAACTCGTCCATCACTTTCAACCTCTACAATGCCAGCTGCTTATAGGTCTTAGTACGACCACTGAATACTGCGCGCGATATACTGCACAACTATCTTCCGTGCGAATTGTCCCTACGCCTTCGTACGAAAGAACGAGATACTCAACGAACCTTACTATACCAAACATACAACACAGCATACAGATCATAGTAGAGACTCATGTCCGCGCACCTAGCAGCTTCTCCAAATCGTACCCGCCCGCAAGTTGGAACTCGTCCGTCCCCGAGCTGACCATCTTCCCGCCCTTTTTCGTTAGTCGACCCTGCGCGCGTACCACTTTCTCCATTCGCCGATCTGCGTCCGCGACATCCAGCTCGTCGCCACTCTCGTCTTGCCTGATCTTCCGCTTTGCTTTGCTTTTCGGTTCGGCAAGTTTTTCCTTGCCGTGCAACTTGGCTTTGGGTGCCCTGGAGCCTTTGCCCTTGGAGGCGTTGAGTGCCGTCGGGGCTTCACGAAGCGAGAACGCCTTCGCAAGGTGGCCGAGATGCAAATGGCGGACGTGAAACATATGCTTCTCATCAGAAGGATGAGTTGCATAGGCGCGCACGTGGGACAGGAATGCCTTGCGTGCCATCTCCGCATTCTATATCGCACGGTAGGTCAGTTCTATACGTCGCCGCAATGAAGCTATAAGACCGTGGCGTACCTGCTTGTCCTGGAGGACCCACCGCTCAAAAGACAGCTGCACTTCCGTCGCGCGGTCCTCGTACTCGCCACCTTTTCCGCCAAAGCCTCTTCGAAGGACATTCTCCATCCCGATTCCCTCAAGCACAACACTCCCTTCGCCGTCCCTACTCTTCCCCTTTTCGTCGCCCTGCATGCGGTCCTGCACCCATTCGACCCACGCTGACTCGCTCGGAGAGACAAAGCTCCACGCTTCGCCGCCTTTACCCGCACGCGCAGTTCGACCGACTCGATGCACGTACTCTGTTGCACCTGACTCGGTTGGAAGGTCATACTGTACGACCGCACGGACGAGTGGCAGATCCAGACCACGCGACGCGACAGACGTACACAAGAGAATGGACGACGTCGGGGCGTTACTGGTCTTGGCCGAAGGGATTGCGGAGAATCCCTTAAGAGATGCGAGACGCGTCTGCAACGGTAGCGATCCGTGGAGGCGGTAGATGGCGGCGTCGGGGAGTAGCGGAGAGCGCACCTCGACGCGTTCGCCAGACGATGCTTTCCTCTTTGATTTGGACTGCTTAAGTGGCTTCGATCCCTCTGCTTCAGAACGAGGCCCTTCATCGGAACTACGGTCTCCAAGCTCTCCGTCCTCGTCCTCTCCGGCGGAGGATGATTCTGACTCGTCGTCGTCGCCCATGGATGTCCCACCTAGTAGGTGCCAATGGAAGTCGACCGAATCCGTGCAACTGAGAAAAACGATGATCTTGTTTCCCTTCTTGTTCTGCGATTGCGCGAGGAGCGAGCGTAGGAGTGCAACAAGAGTCACGAGGCGCAGCTTCAGTGGCACAACTACGTACTTCTGTGAAAGCTGCGACGGCGGAGTGAACTTCTGCGTCGTTGTCACGGCAGTCGCGCCAGAATCCGCCGGGGTATCTTGTGAAGGCAGGTCCGCTTCGACGGCTTTGATCATCATAGGATTTATTAATGTCTGTCCCGCGAGCTTTTGCACGTCCTCGCGGATGGTGGCAGAACAGAGGATAGTCCGCCGCCTCCGACTCCAGTCCCACCCGCCAACGTCAAGACTCTTCCCTTCATCCACCGCTTGTACCGCAAGCTTCCGTCGGCCATCCAGTCCCTTCAATATTCCCTGAATCGTCTCCTCGAAGCCCAGCTCCATGAGCCGATCCGCCTCGTCCAAAACGAGCCAGCGGCACTTGCCGATATTGAACGAGGACGTGTTCTGAAGGTGGTCGAGAAGCCGGCCAGGCGTGGAGACGAGGATGGGCACACCCTTGCGGAGCCGCGCCTTCTCGTGCGACCTGTTCTCGCCGCCCGTGAGCACCCCAGACACGAGCCAGCGAGTGAGACGCGGGGCCGAGGAGTCCTCGGCAGACTCGTCGCGTGCGCGGAGGCGAAGTTTGAGCAGGGCTTCGAGGACGTCTGAAATCTGCTTCGCGAGCTCGCGCGTGGGCGCGATGATGACTGCGAGCGTGCCCACGGACCGGTCGATGTAGGAGAGGGAGCTAAGCGGGAGGAGGTCTTCGAGGATGGGAAGGAGGAAGGATAGCGTTTTTCCTGAGCCCGTTTGGGACTGGATGAAGACGTCGCGTGCCGCGGGGTCTTCGAGAGTGGGTAAAATGGTGGGTAGTACGGCGCGTTGAATTGACGTGGGTCGCGAGATGTTCATCTTACTGGATAAGTGTGCGACAATGAGGGGGTCAAGGCCGAGCCCGGCAAAGGTGGAGGAATCAAGGGGGGCATTGCTGGGCTTTGTACGCACAGTCGTCGGGGCGTGTACAACAGGTCTTTCTATTCTGGGGTTCGAAGTGAAGAGGGAGGAGATGACTTGGGTAGAGGCGCGCGGAGCAGAGGCAGCAGCACGCTCCTGGTCGTGTTCTTCAGGTACCCTTGCTGCTTTCCGAAGTCGTTTTACTGGACGCGCATCGGCGACATCAACAGTTTTGTCCCCCTTACTCGGAGCAATGGATTCCGGGCGAGTCTTGCGTTTAGCTACTCGTTTAGCTTTTAGTCTATGGGGCATGAGGATCTAGCCTGGGAGAGGGGCATGGAAAACTGACCTGTCCGTCCAACGCCCTCCTTTTTTTCCCTGCCCTATCTTGCTGGGAGCCGCTTCTTCATTATCGAAGTGCAGAATGAGGTCATCGTCCATCGCTCAGGGAGACGATATGCGGGCGCGGTAAGGGGAGAGACGATAGTACTGGTGGTGGTGTCAAGCACCCGCTACTTGCCCCCGTCGAGAAATCTGCCTTGCCTGCGACACGTGCGCTTAACGCCGGTGTACGTCATCCTAGTAATAAACTTGAATGTACGAGCATTCTAGTCGCGAGTCTATATTCAAAGGCAAGTTAGTAAACATATCGCCTTTCCTCGCTTCTCCCTTCTCTACACAGAGAACTGGTTTATACCACTCCGAGATCGCCGAGAGCGCGAGCTACAAGGAAGGCGGCTCAAGGGCGACCTGCTCATGGCGCGCCTGGCCGCTGGCGCCCTGCGCCAGTTACATACAATAGCAGTTAGGTGTAAAAGATGCTCTACAGCAGCCTCTCCTACAGCATTTCCGTATGTCCCCATAAAGCACGAGAGGTCTCTACGCTTGCCATGTCGTTTACGCGATCGCTATCATCATGCAAGGGCAATTTGTTCGGCTCGGAAATCGTCCACATCGGTCCTCGAGCGAGCCACACAATCCAGATTAAGCTCATACTGGTAACTGCAGATGAAGCTGTATCAGGAGGGTCCAGTCGTGATACAGTACGCGATCATCAACCGCCGACTACTTCCACCGCCGTGCGACTTCCCGGGATCGCTGAGATGTAATTTGGAAACCATGATACTACTTCTTTCTGCCTGACTCGGCGGCCTCTGGTGATAAGAAATACCACGTATTCATCGACGTCAGCCAAACAATGAATCTAGACGAAAATGACGAGGAAAAGAATTCATCAACACAATGCCGATTCCGGGGGCTGTGGGCCGTCACGTCAACGCGTCATGGTCGAGTTTGGGTGGAAGTCGAGCACGGTGGCTGTGCTTCCGCAAAGGGCGTCTGGTGCCCACAATGAAAACTTGGGAATCAACTTCAACTTCCACTATCGATGCTGACCACATCCCAGTTTTCACCATTGTCCTCTGATCTGGGGAGGCGCAAGTTCAATTTTTTGGGTATGATGTATATAAGAAGGGCCAGGGAATGGCTGCTGCGAGCGCACGCTCGCTCGGTGGCCCACCAGTGATGTCTTCCGTAGACCACACCTCTGCCTCTGAGTCGTCCCCCTCCTCGGGGCGCGACGACGACGCAAAGGGTGACCTCAGAGATATTATGGCCGATCTGAGCATTGGTGCGTACTGGGTGCAGCACTCCGACGTTAAACGACCTTACTTACCTGAGCGTCACAACCGCCGCGAAGAACTCTCCAAGCTTCCGCAAGCCTGCGACACTCGTACCGACCCCGACTTTCTCAATACTCACGTAAGACGACCTAAAGTCTCAGCACCCTCATCCATGGAGCTATCTGAGCTTGTCAAGGACATACAAAACGCTTCCAGTGAGAAGGGGACGTACGAACCGACCGCCAAGTTGCTGACCACCTTGAGCAAGTGGCATTACGGTTCGTCCGCTCTATCTTTTGTCAACTCATCATTTCTCATGGTGTACACCTCAGAGAAGCTGTCTTCTACACAGAGGATGAAGTGGAAGCGAATTCACGGCATCGATCAGCACATAACCTTCATCGACACCCATACACGCTCACCATCATTCTTCCCCCACACTGCTCTTCACTGTTCAACAAAGGAGGCTCCAGATCTAGTCGGGGTCATCGATCCTGAGCCGTTTGACGGTACTGAATTAGCGGTACTCCATCATCTTATTCTGGCTATCGTCGAGAACAAGCGCAAGGACCAAACACTCGCCGAAGCTCGAGCCCAGGGTGCTGCATACACATACCGCCACCTCCAGGCTCGTCCTGACCACCCCTCCATCTACTGTGTCATCGCCACAACGGAGTCATATCAAGTCCTTCTTTCAGATCCCGCTGGTGTTCTCGCGTCCGACATCTACCCTTGGTCGGACATGTCACTGCTTGAGGCATTCGTCTATTCGCTCTACTTCCCTCCTCCCAACCACTGCCTGGTCGATACAACGGTGAAACTCATATCCCCGAGCCCAAGCGAACCTCCAACCTGGGAGTTCAAAGTAGAACGGAAGTCGTATAAGGCGATTACCGCCCTTTTCGTGGGGAGCGCATGGGGGCGCAAGACGTCCGTTTACCTTACTAGGAACTCCAGTGGAAAGACTCGGGTCGTGAAAGAGCAATTTCGTCATTTCAAACGACGCTTCAAGGAGGAGGAGATCCTCCGCCACATCCACGCAGAAGGTGATATCCCCGGCCTAGTTCGTCTGGAGGACGCTATCGAGGTGTTCCATGACGGGCGTCAGATCACCTGTGGAACCGAGGAAGGCAACACGCTTCGAGAGAAGGTTCGGCTTATCCTCCTTGACCATGGGACCCGCCTGAAGACTGCAAGGAGCGTGAACGACATCCTTATGTGCTTTTATGACGTCCTCGAAGGTGCGTTGTGGTCTTCAACTCAAGCATTCCATTCCTATCCACTTATTTTGCTGCGAGAATAGTTCATCGCACCGTCTTAAAGGAGAGGGGTGTTCTCCACCGTGACATGAGTCAATATAACATTCTCACGTATCCCAAGTGGGCGGAGACGTCCAGCGACAGGCCAATCTACGCCAAGGCGCCTCCTTTTGTAGAGGATGTTCTTTCGGGAACGATCAGGTGAGAAATTACCTGGCACTTCATAGTCAAGGGAGGCCACCAGTACTGATTCAAGCACTAGACCTCTTGCAGAGCGCACCACTTCATGTCTCATCGTGGACTTTGACAATGGCGTTTTGCTCAATGACGGGCGCATGAAAATTGATTCGGGTCGGGAACTGATGCAACGCACAGTGAGTTAATTTTATCATCTCGTTATCCCCGCTTATCGTGAATATCCTCTTAGGGGACACCCATTTATATTTCCCGTGCTGTATGCCTAGGAGATGTGGTCGTCCGCGACAACGTGCTGATCGGTAGCCCTATGCCTGTGCTCGAAGGGGACGCTCTAGTTCTGTACAAGACTGCTCACCCAGATCGGTACGACCGCTACCTTGACACTGGAATGAGGATCCACGGAGGTATTCCACCCGCGGTACGTGGACTGACTGGCGAGGCGTTGTCCGGGAGGAATGCTGCTTCCCTCCTCCCATCATTCACCCATCGGGCTGAATACGACGTCGAGTCGATCTACTGGTCGCTCGTATGTGTTCTCCTAGAAGTTCAACCGCAATCGGTCACTCCAGAGAAGTTCGCGTCGGCGCACTCAGCCGCGATCTGGTCCTACCTTCTTTCCCATAGTATCCCGGCTGCTAAGGGTGAGACATCCCTCGACCTCCGACACCTGGTAATCGAGCAGAGATACGGCGAATGGGAGCGTCTCTTTTTCGAGGAGATGTGGGACGTCGCAGAGCTCCTCTTCAAGATCTCACGTCAGGCGATCACTGAGTACGCCTTCTGGGAATGGGAGCCGGGCCAGTTCTGTGTCGACCACTTGCACGAAGCAGTTCAACGCCTTATCCTCCAATATTTGGTCGACCATCGCGACGATCCCATTCCTCTCGACCCTCAACATCTCCGTCCGAAGTACGGCCCCAACGACAAGACAAAGGGTCAATCTAACGTACTGTCTTACGAGGATAACAATGCACCCACTGAAGCGGAGCGACCCGGAGCGTACCCGCTAGTCAAGAAGGGCAGCCGAGCTAGCGCGGATCCCCCAGTCCGAGTCGGCAACTTCTCTAGCATGTCTCGCGCCTCGGCCGCGACCAATACAGACAAATCGAGCGATGCTGGCTCCGCCCCCGCCTCCGACCCGAACCCCAGATCCGGCCTGAGCAAAGGGAAAGCGCTGTTACAGGCTTTGAACCCTCTGTCGAAAGTGTCTGGTAAGAAGGCGAAGGATTCTGCTGAGTCTGCCGTGGAGGCGGGCACAGCTCCTAGGGCTAGAAAGCCTGAGCCTCCCACGCGGACGCAAAGCCAACGTCTCACCGACGAGGAGGCCAGAGCGGCGGGCCTGCGCCGCAGTGGCCGTCAGAAGTCCACGCCAGTTATCCAAGGAGGGTCGAAGTAGGCGAATAGACTACACTCAGATTTACTTCGTTCTCCTACAATTTCCTCTGTATTAGTCCTTCAGCTGATGTTTTATTACTCTGTCTCTCGGTGTAATCATACTGGTATATCCAAGTTTCTAATCGTAGAAGGTGCTCCTCGACAGTGAGTTCGGGCGCATAAGTACTTGACTTACTATACTCGACCCAAACTCGACCGCACGCATCTCTAGTACAAGAAATATTCCACAGACTAGTTCGTCGGCGCAAGCGATCG
Organism: Grammothele lineata; assembly: GCA_002150815.3. NCBI lineage: Eukaryota > Fungi > Basidiomycota > Agaricomycetes > Polyporales > Polyporaceae > Grammothele > Grammothele lineata. The sequence continues at coordinate 47,200 of NDFF03000075.1, forward strand.
CATACACGATAACTCTGTACGCGCATTCAGCGCACGAAGTCATCGTGTTCAGCCTCCCGATGGTTGATGTCACTTCAACGAAGCTCGAGCTGTATGGGTGGCAAGTATCGGGCCGGCGCGTCATGCACGTGGCCAGAGCGCGGATTGCAGCGCGTCATGGATGCCGCGATTTCACGAGTTGGGGACGGCGCGGCCCATGGGCGCTGGAGAGAGGCTTGTGCTCGCCACCGCCCACGATGGCCTCCGTCCCACTCGCCCTCTGGCACCTCTACCTCGTCAACCTCGTCAACTACCAGCCGGGATCATGGGTCGCCAAGACAGCCTCGACCTTCCGCGTGCTCGCATTCGCGATCATACTCCCCTTCGTCCTCCTCACGCTCCTTGTACGTACCCTTTTCCTTCCGCTTCCTTGCTCTCCCCTCCCCTGAGTATTCATGTTTGCTCGCCCCTCCCACACCCGCGCCGCGTCCACGCTGCGCGCAACCCTGTCATAACTCAAAATTCTGCTTATCGCCCCGCGCGCAGGATGTCGCGTCGTACGTGATCGCGCGCACGCTCGGGGTGATCGACGAGACCAAGGCCTCCACTGGCGGCGAGCATCTCGGCCAGAAGGCTCCCGCGGTCATCGTGGTCCACGACTCTGACAACGAATCTGATACCCACGCCGCCCCTGCGCCGTTGACCCCGTTGACGCCCCATCGCGACGACCCCGACGGCGGCCTGCCCGCGAACCTCAAGCTCTCCGGTGTCGACACATTTTCCCCCGCACCCTCACAACCTGGCTCCCCTACCCTGCTCCGCAGTGAGCTCCTCTCCACGCACACACAACCTGTTCGCCCGCTCCACCCCGACGACCGCGCCGGACCTTATGCGTTCCCCGTCGGGGGCCGCCCGGCCGGGGACAGTACGAACGGCATCGGAGATGCGGGCGGAGAGGGGGCGAGCAGCGGCGCGACGACGCCGCGAGAAGGCGTGTCCGGGCACGGTTCGGCCGCCTCGAGCACGAGCGGCGAGTCCGAGCTCTTGTCTTCGTTCGCGATCGTGGACCGGGACCTTGGCTCGGACGACGCGGGCGTGCTGCTGCGCAGGCGTGCACGGCAGACAGGAACAGCTTCCGGCGGGGCAGAAGACGAGGCGGCGTAGGCCGGCAGCCCGCCTTCTTCCATTGTCGCTGCCCTCGGGCTTCGCCCAACCTTCGTTTCGACCAGCGGTCTGGGGGCGGGGCGGAGCAGAGGCGGGGCGGCGCGCGTGGCGGGTGCTGGAGGGCGCACGAGAATGCACGCGCGCAGCAGGAGAGGCATCATGAGACGCGGGGTGCTTGCTGGATTCGGCAGGGCTTTCAGGACGGATGTGATTATACAGCTGTATTTTTATCCCTTGTGGGCTCGTACTCGTACACGGTGCGCAAAATACGCTCGATGCGAGGGATCGCCACGCGTGCGTCTGAGTGCGCTCTGGCCCCATATGTCCGTCCCTCTCCCTCGCTCGCGCCTTCCCGTCCCTGGCGAACCAGCACCGCGTCACCAGCCAAATCTCAACTGATCTCGAGAGAAGACAGGGGGCTTCCAGATCAGGAGCTCGGGGTGGATCCGACGTTTGCGTTTCTCCTTGGCCTTCCGGTACCTCTCCTGGACGGCTTCTGGAAGGCTGATTACATGCTGACCTTTGTAATGCTTGAAAAGCTGCAGCGTCGTGCACCTGTGCGGCCGCCGGGAGCATGAGCTTGTTAGCAATCCGCAGCAAGTCCAACGGGAGAAGGAGTAGAAGAGGGGCGAGGACCACATACGTGTTCATCACATCTGCATGCGTGATAGATGTCTTCTGTGCGATGTCGTCGATGCTGATATCCTCGGTCGTGTTCATGAGCAGGTCAATAATTGTCTCCGCCCAGAACGCCCGGTACCCGAGCAGACCGAGGTCGGACAGCGGCTTCTCCGGGCTCCCGAGCTTTCCCTCGCGCTTGCTGAGCTCGTATGAGAACTCGATGAGGAGCTTGCCGTATCCATGACGCTGATGCTGGGGCAGCGTGAGGATACATGCTACGTTGTAGTTGTCGGCGGACTCCTTTTCTTTCGAGAAGTACCCGACCATATGGTAGCCGTACTCGTCTCGTTTGCACTGCGGCCCCATCGCGATTATCATCAGTAGGCGGCCGCGAAGATGAGGTGAGCGCCAGAAACGGACGTACCATGACATAGTACAAGAACGGCGTTACATCGTAATACAGGGTCTTGCTGCGGGCGGGTGGGGTCAGCACCCGAAGCAGGGAAGTGCACAGGACTTACTGGTCCAAGAAGCACTTCGATAGGAGACTGAGGTTACGACACCACGTTAGCTGGCGCTTCCCGTCGAGTTCGAAGAATGAGATATCGTCCTGGCGGTAGATCTCGTTCCCAGGAGGGTGTAAGAGATTGCACCTCTTGCGGTGGCGTGACAGCATGAACGGCGAACCAAAGTACGAAAGGCAGAACTCGCAGATGTACAGCACAGGCAAGTGCGCGTACTCTTGCGGGTACGGGCTGAAGTACCATGCGTCGACCTCGTGCCGGCCAATCTGGAGACGGTTCAGGTTCTTCACCCGCGCGATTTCGGATATCGACTGCGTCATCGAGCCCGATGTGCGCAGCTTCTCGATCTCCTGCTCCTTGCTGAACGCAGACAGTGGCGGCGGGGCGGGCGCTGGCTCTGTCGCGTCGAGGTCGAGCACTTCGCCCTCGCCGTCCACGTCCATCTCGCCCTCCGCGTCCGCGTCGAGGTCCTCCTCCTCTTCCTCCTCCTCATCGTGCAGCGCCTTGCGCTTCTGCCCGAGCACCGAGGGCGCCGGTGACGGGCTCGCGCGCGCTGACGGTGGCTGAGACGGGCCCGGGGTCCCAGGCGTGGGCGTGCCGGGGTCGCCCCCCGCGGCGGCAGCAAGCGCACTCGCAGTAGCAGCACGCTTGAGTAGGGACTGTTGCTTCTTAGCGGGGGTCTTCTTCCCCACTACTTTCTTGGGCGCAGGCGTCGCCTTGGGCCGGGGCCACTCGAGGTCGCGCGAGAGGACGAGGCGGGATCCGGGGACCCAGTCGTCCAGGCGCTTGTTGAACTGGTCCCAGTGGACAAAGAACTCGAGGCGGTCCTCGGGGCGCGTCGGCGCGTCCTCCTCCCTCTTCACGCGCACGCCATACGTGTTTGTCGGGCGGTCGCGGATGGAGAGGATCTCTGCGAGGCGCTCCTCGTCCTGGCCGTCGGGGCCGGGGCGGCGGATGTAGAGCTTGCAGCCCACGGAGACCGTCTGCGGCGAGCAAGCGGGGAGTGGTCAGCCATGCGCTGGCGGGCGCTAAACACGAGTCGCCATCGATGGCCCCTCTCCACTCACCTGGACACTGTACGTCCCTCCCGGCGTAATCGGTGGTGGTGGTTGGGGGCCATCTTCCTTGGGTGTGTGCGGAGCCATCGACAGTGGCAAGTAACTCGACGAGGACGGTTGGGAGGCTCAGCACTCCGAGCATGCCCGAGTATGCGTCTCTTTCTTCAACAATTATGTAAGCGCAAAAGGCGGTTCCAGAGGCGCCGAACGATCGCTCGAGCGTAATATGCAAAGTTTAGGGATATTTCGACTCTTCGAGGCAATGCTCTCCATCTTTCAGGCGAACAGAGGTGTAGCGATACGCACACGATATCTAGACCGGAGAAATAGAAACCAAACGCACCAGTCGAAGTCGACATTCGACTTCTCGTCCTACACGTGACCCAAAGCGGAGATCGAAACCAGACCAGCCCTCTCGAGTTCTTTGAGCAGCAGCACGATTGCTCGCCAGGACGCGCCACAACACCTACTCAATCAATGCACATCTCGCTCCATCTGCGCTCCGCGGACATTGCGAGCCACCATCTGCCCCCGCCGTTGACAACCGCCCTAGCTCGCGCGGCGGGCGGGGAACACCCTTCATACAACCTTCCCGCCGCTGATTTACGAGACCCTCAACGAGGCAGCTGAGCAGCCCTCTTTCATTTCCGAGGCGATAGGCTCCTGGATAGCTCGCGGGCAGGCACGATATGCGCGCGGGAGCGAGGACACGAGGGGCCGGGTGGTTGCGAGATGTGGAGGGATTATACATTCGCAAATTCGCCCACGGGGGGAGGGAGGTGCTGCTGTACAAGTACACGAATACGATATACCGACAGGTGTCCGTTAGCCTAGATGGGGATCCTAAAATTGACACACATAGATAACATGCGCGAGACGAGATGGGCGGAGCGTAGGGGGCTAGTCTAGTGCGAGGGGATAAAGCAAAGCGGAGGGGCACACGCAAAAGCAACACATGACGGAAATGCAAACGACACGAGGGGTGACCGGCATGGGGTAGGGTAAAGGGGATATGAAGGGCTCGATGGACGGGGGTACCGGGTGTGGAGAGAGGAGGGGTAACCAAGGGAAGCGAAATTAACCACGACGACCGACACGAGACGATGAGGGGACCAATCGGGGCCACCGTACGGCATCGTCCATCCAGCCCGCAGAGAAGCCAGCAACCACCGCGGAACACGAACCCTGAACCGCGGGGAAGCGGTCATGGGTAGTACGTGCTCGAGGGGAAGACGACGCCGTCAGGGCGCACGAGGATGATTGGCCGCCGCTTCGTGTTGCCCGACTCGGGCGGGAGGCAGCCCAGTACTTCCGTGCACCGCACCTCCACGTACGGAGACGGCTCCGAACCGAAGAATACGGTGACCGGGTCCGTCTTCGAGAAGTTCTCGCCGTAAAGCGTCAACATCTTAGACGCGTGAGGGTTAGGCTTCGCCAGTACCGCGCGCGACGACGCGCACGTCGCCTTGGGGGCTTCAGATGCCCGGTCAGGCGGCAGGTACTTGACGACCCCGGGGAAGGGCGTCACCGGCTTCGACGGGATCGGGAACGACCCGTTCGTCGTGTTCTGGCTGTCGAATAGCACCGAAGGCACGTAGAAGTTGTACCGGACCTGGTCTGAAGGGAGGAATGAACACCGGCGCGAATAGTGGCAGACACGAGACACTTACCGGTACCAACGATGGTCCAGACGCTGGTCTCGCCGATGTCGACCTGCCAGAGCGCGCCAGACGACGCACCGGACTCGCTGCCCGAGCCACGCCTGCTGCCCGACCCGGCAGAGCCGGCAGACGTTGGTCGCCTCCGACCCTTCTGCGAAACCGGCTTCGAGAGGCTGCCGTTGCTCGAGGACCCTGATCCACGCTTGCTCTTCTTCACACGTCCGCCATCGTTGGACGGGAACTCGGACGGGTCCGGGGACGTCGGCACGCTGCTGCCGTTCGCAACCGAGCCAAAGTAGTCCGCGGTGCCGCTGCTCGACGTCGGCGTCGTCGCCATGGGCGAGCCGGGCATGGCGTCGGGCGAGTCGGACTCGCGCGACGGCGGCGGGTTGCGCCACTGGCGGCCCTCGAGCGGCCGGAACGTGTTCACTTTCTCGCCCTGGCACGAGAGGAAGGCGCCTGTAAGGCCGGTGGTGCCTGTCTCCGGGGCGCCCTTTGAGGGGTCGTAGACCTCGAATGCGATCTTGTGCAGCTGCGACACGGGGTCGCCGCAGACTTCCCCGGGCGTGCAGTAGTGGTCGGCGATGCCCTTGGCGCCCTCCTGCAGACCGCCACCGACGACGGTCGTCTGGTGGTCGACCTTGCGGATGATGAGCACAGGGCTGACGACACCCGACGTCAGGCACTGCAGGACCACAGTCTGGTTGTAATAGACTGGGATCTGGGAGCCGTTGTTCGTGAACGGGATGGCGTTCGGCGGCGGTGAAGGGTACTCCGGTTGGGGCGGAGGTGGTGGCGGAGAGTCGACGCCGCCCGCAGGCTTGTTGACGTCCACAATGTACATGATGAACGGGTCTATGTGCACGTGTCAGTGTGAAACAAATGACACCAAGTTTAGTCGCAACGTACCCCAGCTCGCAGTCCGGGCGATGAAAGAGGGCGTCTGCGTCCTCGAACGCTGGTCGAGGCCCAACAACGCCGCGCCATCTGAACCCTTGAATGACGAACCCGATCCTGAGACGCAGAGGTACTTGGTCGACACCGTCTGTGACCGCAGCCGGTGGAAGAGGGAGATAGTAGAACCGTGATTGATGCAAACTACGGATGGAAGAGGCTGTCAGTATATGCACCCGAACGCGCGGCGTCGCGTCTGACAGGGCCGCAGCACCGCCCGCCCGCCCGACGCGACGTTGTAGCATGAAGGAGCGGGAGAGGCGAAACTCACGCTCGAGGTTCTTCGCGCTCTGGCGCTTCTTGCTGGGCTTGCTGATGACCTTGATCGGGCGGCTGGGGAACGTGCCGATGACGCGCTCCGGCTCGTCATCGGACGAGGGCGCCATGATCTTGACGAGCGCCTCGACCTTTTTCTTCTTCTCGTCGACGTCCGAGATGAAGAGCTGCTTGCCGACGCAGCGGCCGATGTACGTCGTCCCGGTCGGCGGGTCGCTCACGTCGAACGCCTTGCCGGTGGCGGTCGTCCACTCGATCGAGCCCTCCTGTGGCGCCGGCTCGCCCGAGATGGAGACGACGACGCGCGGGGGGCAGAGCTTGGGCTCCTCGCCGCGACGCGTGACGTCCGACCACCACGAGTTGCCAATCATGATCGCAGTGGGCGGCGGGCAGAGGAAGCTGAAACGGGACGGGTACAAGTCATGTCAGGACGCGGCGCTCCCCGGCGGCGACGGAGTGACTGGGCGCGATCGCGCGACGCACCGCTTTTCTGTCCCGTAAGACTTTTGGGCGACCTTGCTCGACATAACGATGACCGTGCGCTCGCCAAACGCGAGCCTGTTAGGCGTCCGAACGTACTGATCAAGGTACGGGCTGCAGCAGCCGGGAAAACGCGGGACCGACTTGTGTGAGCGCATGTGGTACGGGCGCTGTATGCGGAAGAAACGTACCGGATGAACGTCTGCAGGTCAGTCGCGCCTCCCGGGCCCATGCGGACGCGGCCCATCTCGTCCATATCTGACATCCTGAGCGGGAAACCCGCCGACGGCGAGGGTGCCATGAAGGACGGCAGATCGCCACCTTCTCGGAAGTGATGCATGGCCTGTGGACTGACGCCATGGAGAAGATGATCCGGAGTGTGGTTTTGGTGGAGGTGGGATGGCAGGGAAAGCGGAGGAATTACGGAGGGCGGGTAGCGCTCCTGGGCCATCCGGCCCTGGAACGGGGGAAGAGTGGAGGAAGCCGGGAACCCCATGCCGAGGCCGGGGTTGACGGACATGCCATTGTAGTCCTCGCCATTGTTGTAGTCGGAGGGATAGCTGCCCGTGCTGAGGCCAGACATGCGGCGGTCGAGAACGTCGGTGAAGCCGTTACCGGACGAATAGTCCTTCAGCTGTCCGTTGAAGGTGAAGGCAGACGAGTGCTGCAGGCTGCCGACGGTGTCGTTGGGCGTCAGCGGGGAGGGCTTGCCGCTGCTGTAGGAAGAGGGCATAAGGCCGTACGGGTCGGGGCTGGGGTTGTGGAACTGGTGGATCGGGTCGGAGAAGGGGCTCTGGTTGGCATACATGGAGTCGAGGTTGCTGTAGGAGGAAGGGACGGAGCTGGCGGACGAGGCACGATAGCGACCGCCGCCAGAGGCAGAACCCGAGAAAATGTCGTAGGAGCCGTGGTCCTGGACGTCGATGGAGTCTGAGCGGTCGAGCACATGACCGTTCATGGGGAGGTGGGAGGGCGGGTGCTGGTGGGAGGGAGTGGAGAGGTCGCCATTGTTGAGGGAGAAAGGATGGTCGAGGTCGTTCTGGGCGTAGAGAGGGTGCTGGGGTGCGGGCGGGGGAAAGTCGAGAGACATGCTCCTGTCGCGCGATCTGTGGATGGAGGCGGACTTGAGGATGTCTGGGAGGGTGCGGGGGGCGGTCGTGAGCGTCGAGGACGGGGAGCGGAGGGAGAGACGGGAGGCCGCGGAGAGGGAGATGCGCAGGAGATGCGCCCTCGCCAGACGCGATCAAGGCATTACATACCAAATTCTGATCGGCGTTCGGCGCTTGCCGACAGCGGCAGCCAGGCTGCTTGGGCCATTGCGATGCGCGCGTTAGAGTTGGACGTCGACGACGACGAGCTTGTTGAGTGGCGAGTCTGGGCCGGGCCTGTTGTGCGTTTTATGCTCAGTCGGGCGCGGCAGTAGACAGGGCGCTGGGTGCGAGAGTGGGAGGCCGAGTCGAGCGCAGGAGCAGATGGGGATCACCGCGACGGCGGTGCAGCGGGGCCAAGCCTGCGTAAGGCGAGGGAGGCGGGGATGTGGGCGCGGTGGATCGAAGGCTCGAGGCCGGCGCGCGAATGGACAGAGAAAGGAGGCGGAACGGTGTATGCGGAGGAGTTTTATACGGTCTGCGGAGAGCACACTTGATGGGATTAGAGGAGGTTCCAGAGAGAGCGTCTGGCGAGGCAATGCCAGGGACACGTTCCGTCCGGCGAGCTTGTCTCTTGGACGGGCAGAGGACCCGCCGTAGTGGGCTGCCCGAGCCGGGCTCGAAGCAAGGTTCAACGTCCGCTCGTTCAGCGTCCGACATAATCTCCCTCCGCCATCAATCATACCCTCTGTCACTCGCCCCGATCCCATCTCGCCCTCTGCGCTCCCACCCGCGGCAGACGCATCGCACTCAGATCTCTCTCTCTTTCCCTCTCGTCTAGCGCCCGCTGTGCTGCCCGCGTCCGAGTGCCTCTCCTGCCGTGGGTGCCTCTGGCCGTGGGTGCGCCCTGCCTCGAATCAACGCCCCGCTCGTGTCCCTCGCCAGCCCGTGGAAACGACGTCTCCCTCCCCGCCCGCCCCGTTCTCTCGACCCTCCGTCCCGAACATGGCGCCGCTTGTCCCGATTGGCTCCCCCGCCCGATTCACCCTCGAGCCCCCGACCGCGCCAGGTGGGCCCCCAGCACGCCGCCAGGACGCCCGCACGCCCGCACGCGCCCGCTGACGTTATCGCGCCCGGCCGCCTGCCCCCCCTCCTCGCTCGATATCTCACCGGCCTGCCATCTGTCCCCTCGAGACGGCGAACCCGACAGAGTTTCCGGTATTCATTCGACGTCCACTTCGACGCCGCCCCGTCCCGGCAACCTGCGCCGCAACCGCCACCCCGTGCTCACCGCACCTCAAACGCCCCCTCCCACTTGCCCGTCGCCAGGCCGCCCCACCCACCGCGCGCGTTTGGGCTCGGGCGAGGAGCATGGCGGAGCACGCGGGGCCTAGCCACAGCGTCCAAACCCAAACCGACGCGGTCACTCGACTGCTCTCGCGGGCGCCCGGTGTCCTACTATAGGCAGCAGACAGCCACCGTACGCTCCAGATCCAAGTGCTCCACTGGCATCTCGACTACTCCCGCCGCCATTCGCTCGGCAGAAGGCTCGCAGAAGGCCTCTCGTCTGATACGCCCTGCAGCGCACAGGAGCGAACGGCTAGAACGCCCCGCCTACGCTCGCGCTCTCTCTCCATTGACAGGATCGACGACCGGTCGCTTTCCCCTCTCTCTATCGCTGCCCGCCCGTCCCGGACCTTCCCATCACATGTCCGTTCAAACAAGCCTGCCTTTCTTCGAGTTCCGCACACGCCTCCTGATCCCTCCCCGCAGAAGCCTGCCCGGCTGGCCGGGTCCCCGCGCGCAAGGACGAATACAAACTATCGGTATCTGTCGCGCTTTCGCCCACATGGTGCGCCTGCTTCGGCCCTCCGGGTTCTATACCATCCGCCTCTGCTCTCGCCAGCCTGCCCTGCTGCGGAGATGAGTAATTGACAGCAGCTGTTGCGTCTCTCTCTCTCTCTCTCGACGACACTCTGGTGGCGCGGACCCTCCCGTCGTCCACGTCCCAGATAGACGGCCTGTGATGCATCCTCGTCCGCCATCTCGTCTCGGCACAGCCGCACACGACATTCGTCCCGTCACTGCCAAAGATGCGTGCGCAGGCGGCCTGAGCGCCGTTTGGCGTGTCGCGCTTCTCTGAAAGAGATCGGGTACGGGTCGAAGCTCGCCATTGGCCTAGACACGCGCTGTGGGGGAGGCGATGGCTACATTCCAGCCCCCTCGAAGGGCCATTGCATGTCAGGATGACGAACAGCCGCCGCATTCAGTCGCAAGGCGGCCGCGCAATACAGCGCGAACCGCTGTGGGTCTGCACCCGCCGCTGCCTATGCATGACCCGGCCCCGAAGCTTCGAGCTAGGAGCGCGCGCGACAGGGCGGCCAATCGTCGCGCTTGCAGCGGCCCATTGGCCGGGGGCGGCTTGGCAAATCGCGAGTGGCGGGAACTGGGGCGGGCGCGGGAGAGGGAGGGCTGGCGAGGGGCGACGGTGCTTCGCGCGTCCACGCTAGAGGGCCCGCGCCGTGTGGACGCGGCCGGGGGCGTGCCGCGCGCGGTCGGTTCGCGTGCCTCGGCGAGGAGATCCCGATAGGCTATTGCGCGGGCCTCCCCCGCGCGCGGACACGGGCCAGGAGAGAGCGGAGGGCCCGAGGGAAATGGAAGGATGGTTATGAGCACGGCCGTGTCTATCAGGCGGCCCCGCCGATCGGGTCCGCGATCGCCCCCTCCCGCCCACCCGGGCGGGCCCAGCGTCCTCCACTGCCCGCCGCTCCCTCGCTCTCCGCGTGGGCACACGCGCCCCGCCGCCACGGCTGAGAAAATACGCGGGCGCGCACGCCGCACGACGATAGGTTATGCAGGGGGACACCCTGCCCCGACGGCTGCGAGCCCGGTATCTGATAGTGCGTCCAGCGAGCGCGCAGGGGATCGCTGTGGCGTGTACGTACGATTCGAAGCCGCAGTGCGTGCCCATGTGTGAACGAGTACGGGGCCGCCGCCGCCGCCCTGAGGCATGGAGGACGAGGCAGATACGGACCCGCCGCGTCGCGTCGGGACGTGCGCGCTGCGAGGGCCGTCGACAAGCGTCGGTGGCGTCGAGTATGATGGCGTATGTATGTGGTTGAGCTGTGGTGATCGAAGGGCGCCGACGGTCACGATCGTGATTGAATAAGCGCGCATTTGCTTCCGCGACCGTTGTCGAGAGCAGCGTCAGCCAAGCGTCAACTCGCCTCAACCTTGCTCGCCTCTCGCCAAGCGCGCGATCCTGCTCGATCGCGGACGAATCTGATATGCCCCTTTAGGGAACCATCTGCACCCTGCGTCCAGTGCAGTCCTCCTCTTCGGCCGGCGCCCGGCGGGCCGGGTCCTTCGCAGCTTCCTCAACGGTGGTCCAGCGACCGTGGGCCACGCCGCGCGCGACACCGGTCCCGCTCCCTCGTTACGCCAGGCGAGGACGCGTCCGTGGCGAGCGATCCTGCCTCGCCTTTTCATCCGCATGTCTCGCGAGGACGAAGATGTGTACCATACCCAGGGCGGCGGGCCGTGATTAGCCTGCTTCCCGTCTTCTCCGGTCCTTGCGTGCGCACGCCCTATGACGCCAGCTCCTGTCACGTCAGACAGCGGCGACAGTGCGCTCCGAACTACCCACTTGACGCCATCGTTGCATACCCCGCGGCCTTCGACAAGATCCTACAACGCCCTGGCGTGCGTCTAAGCAGATGCACGGATATCTCCCTCCCTCGGGCGCCGCGTCCACAGAAGATACAGATAACCGCTCGCCCGCCCACCCGCCCGCCGCTGCGCAGCGACGCGGCGTCTGGCCGCCCTGGCGTTCAGGAAACGCGCCCTCGACGCAGCGCGAGGGACGCGTCGCGCTTCTGCCGCGCGCGGCACGCAACCCCCCGCGACGCCGAGGCCCGAAACCTCCCCTCAAAATGAACGCGGGCACGCCGAGTCGACCACTTCGCCCGCGGGCCCCCACGCCTCGGCTGGCTCCGCGCACACGCACGCTGCCAGGCCCACTGCCCACTTCTGCCAGCACGAGGCTTAGCCGACGCCCCTGCAGTGGATCATGGTGGGAGCTCGGGCCCCCGCCGCGGGCGGAGGTCCGCCTGCCAGACTCCAGATCCCAGAGTTTGTCAGTCGGTGCGCGGGCGCCTCTGTGCTTCAGGGTCCCCCAGGCACGCCAACCTAAGCGCGTGCGCACCCGCGATCCCCTTGCCGGGATCAGGACTGTGGACAGTTCGCGCGACGCGCTCTGCTGCTTGCTGCGTGCACTGCGGCCGCCAGAAGCGGCAGGGCTCCAGGGCTTCCTTAAGCTGCTTCGCCACCCTGCTCCGCTGGAGGTACGTAACGTACGCTCTTCAGAGAAAGTCTGCGCTGATGCGCGCGAGGGGGCGCGCCGACGTCTTCTGTCGTTGTCTTCAAACCGTCCTTGTCGAAGAGGCGCCTGTGTACCGCCGCTATAGTCGCACCGGTTCCGTCGTCGACTGGTGGGAGTGCAGTAGGACCTCCCTTTCCGCATTCCGCCTTTCGAGAGACAACTTCGCTGCCGACATGTGTGGATCTCTTTGAGTCGCCGTGCCTGGGTGCGTCATGGTATAATGCAATGGCGATATTGCGCGGGCCTATCGCCGTCGCCGGCGAGAACGAACAAGCCCCCGCGCGCACTATACCACATTCCGCAATACTTGCGGGAACTTGTTCGACGAGCGGCAAGACAAGAAGACGTGCACGGTCCGAGTCGGTGCAGCGAGCGGCGGTGGACGCTCGTACACCGGTAAACGCGCGCGCGACACAGGCCGCTGCTCCGCGTCCGCTAAGTGCTCCGTCGCATTGCCATCTGTTCTGATCGCGACAACTGCCCTGATGTATTTATCATTAATGTGCGCTCGGCGGGGGGCTACGGATGGCTCGCGGCTGCTGCGCCCTCCCTTGCCGTGGCAGGGGACACCGAGAGATGCCCATGTATGGAAGTCGGAGAGCTACTTTGCCGAAGAGACGCGCGGGATCCGGAGTCAATGGTACGTACTGTATGCGCTCCGAATCAGTGTATGCGGTACTGTGCCTCCTACGAAACTTCGTGCGCGTCCGCACCCGCGCGCCCAGGGCCCTGCTCCATAATCCGCTCGTCAGCCTGCTGAGCCGCCCCGATCGGAATGCCAAGAGGGGGTCCGATCGCGGTCGCGGGTGCGAACGGTGCTGGTGCGCATCCTGCGACATCTCTGCATCCTCGCGTGCGTAGTGGCACGCAGAGACGGCGACGATACGTGTCTGGACAAGGACTGCGCGGCGCTCGCGCGTGTCGCGTACGCGTCAAGCACGGCCTACCCGCAACGCGACGCCGCTTGAGCGCGCGTCGGCCGAGCTCGAGTCGGCCGTGCTACACGGGCAATGTACAAGTAACCTGCACGTCCCAAGGCAGGCCGACGCACACCGAGGCCGACGCGACCGAGCGATGTGCACTCCCGTACATCTCGCGCCGCCGTTCCAGCATTTGAGGGATAGAGTGATCGAGGAGGGGCGTTCCATCTGCACCGCCGACGGTGTAAACCATCTCGACAACCTTCCAGACGGGTTGGTCAGGCCGGGGGGTAAACAGCGCTCGTTCACTTACGTGGACTTACAGGGGTCCCGCCGTGCCCGTCGCCTTCTCCGATTCATTCACGACCCACCCCCGCTCCCGGACTGTATAACCGTTGGGACTGCCGGAGATTGCAGGCGCGAGGCCTAATGGGGCGGAGATGGCGTTGCGAATAAAGAAGGTACAGACCGAGTGCCACTGCGGTCGTAGCACGGTCGTAACGGCAGCGCAACGGCCCCGCAAACCGGTGAGAGACTCTCAGAGAAGAGGTGGGTCGGTGGCGGGTCGGGCGCATTGCAGCCGTCGAACGGGGGCGGGGTTCGGGGGCGGGGTCGGGATTCGGTGTTCGGCGTTCGGGGCGTGAAGCCGGATTTGGAAGCCAGTGTCGCAGGACGGCGGTGCAGCCTCAATCAATTCTTTCGCAGCAGCGAGCACAGAGTTCGCCACGAGCGCTTGTGTTCTAGAATGCGGACTCGCAGTGGACGTTGATCCCTGTCCTGAACCCACGTCGCATGCCGTGGCGGGGATCGCTGGGAAGCAGCCCAAGGGTCGGTGCCTCGCGCATCTGTGTGGGACAATCTGAGCCTCTCCCGGGTTGTCCATCATTGCGCCGCTGACTGACGTGGGGCGTTCTCAAGCTTTTGTGCGTGCAACGCTGCGCGTCGGAGGAGGAGTACCCACAACGCGCGTCGACTTGAGCGGGCGCGCTCGCCGTGCTCGAAGAACCCGCGCAATGCCGTTTGCATGCCGATGCGCCACCATCTTTTTTGTTCCTGTACAGCGTCAGCAACGTTATATTTTAGCTCCTGAGGTAATAGCAGACTCACGGCGCGGACGGAGGCTATAGCAGGCATACATCTGAGTTCTCGTTAAATTCCCACATTCATAAAACGCGAAAGAGGAGGAGTGAGCATGTGGATAGGGAGTCCTGATGGGCGAAGCGGTCTCAGCGACGTCGACTTTGTATACAGTGAGGCCTCGGAAATTAATGCGTTGAAGCGATATCGATGGGCGACGACGAGGGGGATCAAGCCCCTGCACACTGCAGGGAAGTGGCCTCGGACATCAGCAGCGAACGCCAAGCTCATTACGTCAGAGAAGCCGGGAACGCGCTGTGGTTGAGAAAGCCGAGATGTCGCACGGTTACGGAAGGGTGGTCCTCGTGGCTAGCTAATCCAACAGCACGTCTCCGGTAGAAGGCAGGAAGCCCGCAGAAGACCGTCGCAGGCCGTTGCCAGCCTGCCTGGGCGGGGGGCTAGTATGTGCATGTGACGGGTGCGAAGCTGTCGTATGTCCTGAACCGGATAACACCGTCTAGGCTCCGCACGGCGAATAATGTTTTCTACCCGGGCCTAGTGCTCGCGAAAAGCTTCCTTCGGTTCAGTTATCGCGGCAGATTCCAGCAGACTCTAATTCAAACTGTCTGGGTCCTCCATTTTGAAGGGCTTGCCGATCATCGGAGAAAGTAGTATTGGCTTCTGTAAAAGAATCTACGGTCAGACGCTGAAGGATGATATAATGTGAACAGGTAAGCGGATCGGTTCGCTGTCACCTAGAATGACATGCAGCAGCAGGCAGGGACGGAAATCGAGGGTGTGGTCCTTTGGGAAAACAGTCGAAGAGGGACCTCGCTTTTCCAGCGTTCGACGCAGTAATTTGTATATTCGGATGGGGAGGAATCTTCGCCTATGACGTTGTATTAGATCGTTGAGTATATTGCGCACCTTCTTGAGGACTTTCTCGCTCACGGAGCGCATCAGGATACCCACCGAGCCTATGCGGCGTCGCGGGTACCGTACGGGCCGGAGGAGGCTGACAGCCGCGAGAAGCCCGAGCGGAGAGGCTACCGTAGAACGCAGCAGTTGCGGTATGGGCGGCTGCGAGGCCACCTAGCAACCGAAGACAATTTCCCACATTTGGTAGTACGTTTACGATCCTGAATTGCGCAGTGCGCAGTACGATGGAATGCAGCTGTCAAGCGCAGGAAAGGGCGGACAAAAGGAAAGCGCTCGTCTTCTACCAACGCCTCTTGAATGGCTATCAAGTGATGGCTTAGGTAAACGTCAATGGTGAAGGTTAGATAGAATGAGACACATTGCATGTAGATGTTAACATTACCAGTCGAGGAGGATATTGCGGGGCAGTTTCAGATGATTCTTGCCAAAGCTACTCCACTTGCTACGAACATGAGTATTTTTAGTCCGAAAATGTCGGTTTTTGACTTTCAGGGGGACGAAAGTTATACGACACAGCATGAGTTACTAAACATAGCTGGGGACTCGAGCTTGAAAGGCTGGGCCTCGAGTTTCTCAGGAGATGTCGATGAAGTGACTGACATGGACAGATGACGCCTGAGAGCGTCTGAGCATCTGTGAACATCTGTACTGCAACGTGTTGATGTGCGTTGGCAGTTCTTCCCGCGAGAGAAGCTTGGGGCTGGGATGGACCACATCGGAGGTGCTGAGAGACGAAGCTTGGTGAATAGAGAAGACGGAAGGAGTACTCGATGCGAGGCCGAGGAGAAGAATGCCAACACCACCATAGACTCCTCGAGCGCACCCGTCGATCTGAGAGTCAAGAGGAGGTCTCAGTGTCGGCTATTTGATCAGATGTCTGGTGGGTAATTAGACGCCCATTTTGCGCAGTGCTGGGGCACGTGCCTCCCGCTCCGGCTCGGCGCAGCTCGGCGCGACGGGCGCGTTGAGAGCATGGCTGTCCGACGACGGCCCACGCTCTCCTTGCCTTCCCTCACCGCCCCCAGCAGTGACGACGTGCGCGTAGGCGACGTCTCCTGCACCTCCTACAGCGTTCTTCCACATTCCTAGCACCCTGTCCTGTCGGCCCATCATCTAGCCGACTAATCTACCCTTATCTCCCTCAACCCGAGCTTCTTCAGGCAATCTCCGGGTCCCTCCTCCCATTGCACGACTGGGACACCTTTGTCGGTCGGTCAACTGGCACAGCCAAAACACTCGTTTGTACAACATGTCTGCGCCGTCATACCGGCTTGAGACGCCCCGCCCGCGCCCCCCGCCGCTGCCCATTAGGTCGAGCAACAATTTGGCAATCAGGAACTCTCGCATTCTTGGACAGAAAGATGCTTCGGAAACTCTCCTTTATGACCTTCCACCGACGTCGCCAACGTCTCCCATCCGAATAGCCTCACCAACCTCCCCCCTCTCTCCCTCCTCCCCCCGCAATCCTCACCGCAGCGCGAGGAACAGCAGAATCATGTCTCCTCCACCGTCCGGCAAGCGGAATCGTTCTCAGACGCCATCCCAGCCCTCACGGAGTGACTTGGAAGAATTTGGTGAGCGCTGTAAGGCCTGGTATGTTTTCTTTAAAAATTTGCGCCGATTCTGCGACTCAAAGCTTGCAGGTACTACAACCAGGACGACGACGCAGGGAGGATCATGACCCAAACCCTTGCCACCCTACCGCCTTCACAGCGGGCCCCTTACGCTCGCCTTCAAGCATCTATTCGTTCAGGGTACCATGCGAGTGTTAGCGCACGACGAGACGCCGAATTCAAGGCTCACCTCAACGCCACTAAGCCGGGCGGTTCGCTCATGCCTCATTCGCGCGCCGACCCCAATGGTCCGCTCGCGAGAAAAGAACGCCAGGATCGGTTGGACCATTTCATCCGAACGTGGTGTACGATGGGCATGCCAGGGACAAAGCCGTTTTTCCAGGGTCTGTGGGCGGTCATGCGCCTACAGGTCGTCCCCCAGACGCTCGGCGGAGCAGGGCCCTGTAGGATTGACTGGGAAATCGACGACGCTGTGTTCAAGGAGGCAGGGTGAGTCTTATCCCACGATTAAGCTCAGTCGGTCCTATATCGGCAATTTCCGTGTTCTAGTGGCAAAGATTTTATGCTCGAGGCCATCGACGTCCTCAAAGGAGTGAGTCTTTTAGACTTGTACGCCGAGATACCCGTTTCCTGACGTGATCGCGTAGGTTCTCGGCTTCGAAGAGACGATGTCGCTCAGACGTACTTCGTCCACTAGCAGTTCGGCCGCCTACCACTCACACATGCCTCTGTCACCTATACACTCTCGGTCCCAATCCCAACCGCTTCCATCTGAGCGGACGCCGACTTCGCGTTCCCACAAGCCCCCTCCTATTGCCTCTACAACCCAGACCAAGCGACCCCGAGCGCCGAGCGATCCATTTTTGGATACACCAACTCTTTCAACGTCGTATTCATCAGCACAAACGGGCACCAGTCACCTCTCTACGTCCGGGTCTTCGACGGCGGATGAACCCATTACACCTACTACTCCCGTAGGAGAGGTCGACGATCTGCTGGCGCAGGCGCCGCCGAATCGTGACTTCTCTGAGTCTGATGCATACCTCCGGACATGGACCGCACCAGACCTCCCCAACCCTGAATTTTTAACCTTGCTCGCTCTATTCCCCCCGTTCATCGCCCAGACCACGCTTCCTCGCTTCCCCGTGAACTCTGCCTCCCGCCGGCTCGCCGATGTCGAAGAAGGGCAAGAGGACGAAGCCCGGAAGGAGATCAGAATAGGTACCGGGACCATGTGGCTTGGCGCGCAGCTGCGTGCCGACGGCTGGCAAGGTGGCTGGTGGACGCGCTTCAAGTTGTGGCTGGCGCGCGTGTTCTGTTGAGCGCCGTGACTACCTTGAGTGTGCATGGACCATGGGTTCCAGAGTTACTTCTTTAGCGCCCGAGGCGTTTGGACATTGGTCTTACAGAACAAGTCCATTAGATCCCGCGTCACACATCTGCCTTAGCTGACGATCATAGCATCGGACTACTGCAGGCCCGTTTCCCCCTCCGTCCTAGTATTGGACATCTGGCATCATGGCGTGATTCCCCATCGTCTATCGGTCGGCTGGGGATTGGCCCCCCGGATGCTGTCGGGTACATACCTTGTACAATCACCATACTCATATTATTTTCTATGGTACAGTGCTCGACATGCCGGTGTTCACATTCACTCCTCTTGCATACAAAATCCGGCTTTCGCGCTTCTGTCGGTAGCCTCAACGTCACGCGTGCAGTCGTGCGCATAGAGCGGGCCAGTCCTCGGCTCGTGATACGTCGGCTACAAGCGTAATAGGGTTGGCGATCATCCGACAGTCAAAGCTACAAAAGAGGCAGGCGTAGTGTTCAAGCTGCATGAGGATGCGGACGCTCTCATCGTCGGCTGCCGCACACTGAGCCCACGAGCTCGGATCACCATCTTGGGGTACGCGACACCCATGGATGAGAACCCGTGAACATTTCGCGAGGATGATCACCGTCAGAAGACCGCAAGCGACAGAATGGTGCGTGCCATCTTACTGTCCCCGACCAATGCGATCTCGCGCTATCTGACCCTCTGCAGCAGGCACCACACCACTGGCTCGCCACCGCCTTCCTTGCGCCTCTCACGCACCTATCGGCCGTTCCCACCCTCTGTTACGTTCGCTACCGAAGGTACCCCCGCCGGACCTTCCCCAGGGCGCGCGCACGCGTCGGGCGTGTGCCCGCTCGGCGTCGCCCGTTTGACTCGACACTAAGGTGGTGTAGAGTTACCGGTTCGAGCGACGTGTCTTCGACCCAGGAGATCGGCGCCCCCCGCTCGCCCGACGCACTTTGTCGACCAAAGGGTCTTCTCGACAGACGGCTTTCCTTCGCCCCGCCCGCCTGACCCGCCCTTTCCACGCCATACAGGCACCGGCGCGTTGCGCGGCTTGCCGAATGTAACATTGTGCGCGGGAGGACCCGGCCATTGTTTGTACAGAATGTCATTACGGCTACCCCTGTACATCGTGGGCATGCGGCGGGGGAGATGGCGGGCACTCGCGCGCGCGGTGCGAAGCAGGGAAGGCTGCGTCTCAGTGATGAGGAGGACCCCAAGCTCAAGCCCCGGTACCCCTGGATACAGCGCCCCAGTAGCGCACCCTGGAGCGCGCAGGCTCGGAAGGAACTTGCGAGTCGCGCATCGCAGCGTACAGGAGAAGGCGCGTCAGTTATCATGTTTATCGCGCGTTGTGTCGTCACCGCCACACGGGTAGCCATATGCTCGCATCCACACAGATCCCAGAGGCCACCTACGTGCACCCAACCAGCGAGTGCTGCGCGCCTTAGTATCTCCCTATCGCTTGCTCGATAGGCCTCTCAGCGGTGCCGGTCTGGCCGAGCGCAGTGAATACTCTGAGGCCTGGCATTCAGCGAAGTGTATACCACTCTGCAGCCGCCTTTCGAAGAGGTTTCCGGTGCTTCGGTACGGCAAGACAGGCGAAGATTCTATGTGTCTGATGGAAATGTTCTTCCCCTGTTTGCGCCATCGAACAGCAGCTTCGTAGTGGGTGAGGTGAGACAGGCGCGGAAAGGTGTCGCCGTTAGGAGAGCGTTTGCGCTCTACACGGTCCGTCCTGCCGTCGATTCAGGGTGCGATCGGCGTGGACGCACCCTAGATTGGTGCACGCCTCTGTGCATCGTATGGACGTCTGTGGGAGGTTTGTGGGGGATGGCGTCGATACGAGCTTGAAACTTGATGGTGAGTACACTGCGGGCTGCTTGATAGGCATTTGACTGACATGAAGGAACGTACGTCAGGAACGGGCAGCCTCGAGCGGGGCGTGCGCACGAACGAAGGGCGTGAGAAGGCGATCTACCAAACGTCGTTGCCTCGCCGATTTGGAAGGAAATTTTGCTTGACATGCCGAACGTCGACACGCGAGGACGACGAAGACACGTGCACACCTCGAAGCGTTCAAGACAGGCGTGTCTGTATTTCTGAACGACGTCGACGGCATGTCAATTAACTTTCGGCTACCGGCAATTGTAACTCAGCGGCATGCGTGCAACTTCAGCCATGGTCGTGCAATCCCCGAGGCGTAAAGTAACATTCTCTCTCTGCACTCTCAGGCAGACGATGCTCATAGGCAGCCACCGTCATGTCGTGGCAGGTACTGGACCGCTATTCAGCCTCGAGAGCCCCGGTCGTCGATGACGTAGGTTTGTCGGGGCCTGAATGGCGGGCGTGCGAGTTTGTTCTCAGGCTTGGCTCGCCGCAATGGGGAGCAGCTTCTGTACATCCCGACCAAACCACGCTGGTCGGCAGAAGCTAGCGTCGAACAGAACGTGACCCGCCGCCCGCCGCGAGCTTGAGAGCGCGCCCTCGGAGTGTTTGGAAGCGTTGAGTGCGTCCGTAGTCCTTCGGAAGCCCGGGGTCCAATGACGACACCGAAAAAACGAAGTCTATCCTTACTGTAACGCCTCCGAGCGATCTAACACCCATTCATCGCAGTTGAGACGTTGAGGATTGACTGTAACAGGAGTGCTGCGCTCGATCGTGTCTACAATCCTGCTTCGCACTAGACGCGGGGTGATGGCGGCATAGCCTCCGTGACAGCTTGCGCGCCGGCTACCTTCCTGAAGGACCAGCCCCTGACTCTTCCGACCCCTGCCTGTCAAGGCCTTGAGCTTGAACCTCCGCCCGGAGGCATTCGCGAGCTCCGAAGATGCAGAGACCGCGGAGCCCCGTACGGAACGCCTACATGTCCACAACGACGGGCGACGTAGACGGAGTGATGCCACCATCAGCGCCACGCGCTGCATCGACTACGGCTTCTGGACTTCACGACATTCGGCAGTATGAGGCTAGCAGTCGGGTTCGGGTTCGGGGTACTGCGGCGGCCGGGGGCGCACACAGGAGATTGGATGAGACATAAAAACAGACCAGGGGCGCCGAGGCGCAGGTGATCCAGAAGCCTCGAGTGTTGTCAGTGCACGTCGTTGATTCGTTGGTAAAGGGACTGCGTATGTACGAGTGGATCGTGACAGGAGGACGGATGCCGTATTGCTACACGCGTGTACTCGACGCGCCCGCACGGGAATGGCTAATGCACTGCTGTAGAAGAGAGAACCCCGGTCAATGTATGCACACCGCTCGATCGCTGCCCAACCGCACCTCGATCATCAAGAACCTGGGCTCGAGGATTACGATATCATACAACTCTAATGCCACAACACCGCTTAGAACGAGTCGCAGAGCAACAAACCGACCGGAGTGATTGTCGCTGTCTGATATACGCTACAACACCACATGCTGCCGTCTCAGTAACTACACTTTGCGTTCAGACGTTGGGTAAATTGGTTCCAGGTGGAGCACCCGGGCGCGAGGCGTATTTGGCTCATGTCGGTTTGGGGTGTGGTGTGTCACCCCTGGGCAGAATTTGGCTCGCACCGGACGCTGTTGTCGGGGCCGTACCTGAGCACGGCAACTCGGCATCTGCACGGTCGAGATCTTGAGCCATCGGCGGCGTCGGGGTGACAGCACCCACTGGAAGAGGTAAGCACACCTATGGTCAAATGAGATACGCATTGGGGCAACAGACAACATGCACCGAGTCGGAGAGCAAAGTGAGGGGCGCACATAGAACTGGAGGCAATCGAGCAAAGCAGGCTGGAATGCCGCCGCTGTGACCACGCACGGCGCCCGAGAGGCGTGAGGGATCCTAGCCCGAGGAACTGGACGGAGTGCGGGGTACCCCGCATTCCCGACAGAAAGGAAACAGCGAAGAGGCAAAGAGCACGACTATCCGACGTTCCGACCGCTAATTTAGAGCGTGGGCGACGAGAGGGAAGGACGGGCGAAGGCCGCCGGTGCATTCGAGGTAGGAGTACTTTACGTTCCGGAACTCAAGACAATCCAATTTTAAGGATCGATACAACGCGCAGAGTCTTGGGGATAGTGATTAAGTTGGTAATGGCGCCTGCCTCTATGGACGAGCGAACGGCGTAGCCGTAAAGATCAGCGGCGCGAACGTCATTGCCGTGCGCGCAGTGCAGCCAGGGTCTCCTTCAGAGCTCGAATTTCGCTCGCTTGTCTGAGATGGTAGTACACATCCTGAATCAGCACAGAGGCCGAAAGCTCCACTCTGCACACGAAAAGACACACCTCTGCGCCTGCTCCTCGAGGCTGATGATACGTTTGGCCTTGGCCTCCACACTCTTCTGGGCCGCCCGCTCCCGTTTCTCGAGCTTTCGAACGTATTCCGGAAGGCCTGCGAGGGCCTCGATTTGCGCCTGGACCGTATCGGCGGAGAACAAGCCCCCGGGCGCGACCGTGAGCCTGGACAGAGCCTCTGACCCCGATGGAGTCGAGGGCGCTGAGGAACCTGCCCGCAGCGCGGCCGAGCGCTGGTCAAACGGGTTCTCCTGTATGCGCGTAGACACGCGGGTACAGACACGTTCCAAACGGGGAGCGTTAGAAATGAGGAAAGATCAGAACAACTGTGTGCGCACCGGGTCATCCTGGACCATCGGCCATTGGGATAAGCCTGCGGTTGAGCTAGGTATGGGGTGGGCCAACTCTCGCCCTTGACCCTTCTTCGGGGATGGAGACGGGGGCTCCTGTGCTCCAGGCGATAGCGGTGACAGGCCTCGGCCACGCCGCTGGCCTGCGGTCGCGGCTTCTGTATGGGAGCTCCCAGGCGGGGTAAGGAGCATGCTCCTCCCGCTGTCGTCCTCGTTCCCACCGGATAGCCATGTGTGCGTGGAAACACTGTTTCGGCTGGGGGTTGTGGGCGGCGGAGCCGGTGGCCAGATTCCGCCACGCCTCTGCGTCTCTTGCGGCCCGCGGAACTCGGCGTCGGGGAGGTGCCCGGAGCCGAAGGCGCCCTCTGCTGCATCGTCCAAGGAGGTGACGGGGACGACGGGAGTACCTATTAGGCTACGCGGCGGCGTCGAGTCGAAGAAATCTTCAATTGCGTCGTCGTCGTCGACAGGGTCCGTTTGAATCCCTTTGTCTTCCATATCGTCGATCTCCGCCTCTTCGATCTCAGAAGTAATAGAGTATCCCGCGCTCAATTGCGAGTCTGGTGGCCGCGTGAAAAGCGGCACCGGCGGAAAACCTGTCTGCTTCTGTGACGGCGAAGGGGGTGAGGGCGAGGAGGGAACATCAGTCGCGCTCTGATTGAGGGTCGACGATCGGGACGGCGAAGCTTCGACCCCGCTGAGGGCTTCTTGTATGTGCTTCAGACGGGTTGCGCTGGCTTCCGCCGGTGTCTTCGCAAGCCTGACTGGGGTCCCATGGCGCGGTGTTGGGTGGCGAGAGGTCGGTGGGGCGGTCCGCCACTCGCCGCTAGAATCATTGTGATCCAACCGCCTCTGTTTTGCTCCTGTGGGGAAGTTGCTTGAGGTAGCAAAAGGAGGGGGCGGGCTCGATGTTCTTGGGCGTTTCTGAGGCGAGGTCGAAGTATTGGGCGGGCGCGTAGCGGATGCACCACGTGGGACTCTGTGGGGGGTGGTTGGGACCGACTGATTGCCTAAACTGTACCCCAGTGCGATCGCGAGACCTTCGTCGTCCGCCCACTCTGCGCAAGAAGGTGAGTAACAGTAAGAACCTTCAAACTGACTCTCGTGGACTGACTGAAGAATTTACATCGCTCTTCTTGGCACGGGTTCTCTTTGGTGCACTTCTCGTCTAAGCACTGTTTAATTTGCCCTATTGAGCACGCATAAAAATCACTGAAACGGATATCATATGAGTGATGTTAAGCGCAGGTAACGAAGCAGGCTGCCCGGACAGCGAGGAACGAGGAGTAAATCACTCTCCCGAGCCTCGTTCCTTCCACAATTTCTCATGTCTAGAAGACCAATTACCCGCCGCTGCCGCAAATATCCGAGGCACGCATATGAGCCCCCCCTGAACGGTGACTATCATCCGTGGAGCATTCATGTTCAGACGACATTGGAGTAGAATTTAATGTCGTCCAAAGATGGCGAGACCGAGAGCACTCTGCCAGGACGAGCCTTGATGATAGAGCGGACGGTGAGATACTCACCGGTTTGGGTTCGTCTGGGTACGGCTGGTAAGTCGCCTTGCGGGGAGGCCATGATGGCACACAACCTTGCCGTCGCGTACTGGCGCAGTTTCACCAAGGAATGCCATGACAGAGACGATGGAGCGAATGGACATCAACCCGGCATGGAGAGGTGGTGGGTGCAGACGAACATGGGATCGTCGACGCGAGTTGGCCGCAGCACCGCGACTGTGGCGGCGCTGCAGCACCGGCAAGCACGACGTCAGGGGCACCAGCGCCTGAGGGGCGCCTCCGTTCAGACCGTCTCTTGAACGCCTTCCCCGTCTGCGTCAACAGGCTCACTTCACCACGCGCACGATGGCCTCAGGAGCACCAGACAGCTCGCCCGCGCTGCAACCGCGGATCCATGTCGATACCCGATACGTGCCGCCGTCGGAACCCGCTCTTCCCGCTCTTGCCGTGCAAACCACGCGCCTGGTGGACACATACATGCTCTGGGTGGGCACGACGGACCAGGAGCCAGAGGAGGTGGGCAGGGCACCGCTGCAGGGATGCCTTTCGAAGGACTGGGCATGCGCGATGCCGACACGCGAGTCTGTAAGTGTTGCAGCATTCCACGCGCCGTGCTCGCGCTCGCGTTGCAGGTTCCTTGCGGGAACATTGCTGTTGCGATCAGGACGACTGAACGATTTTGCTGCACGCATCGGCACGCATACGCCCCCTTCAAGCTAGGCACGTCGGCTGCGGGGACGTCGCTTTATCGGTCTTCGGGCTCGGACACGGCGTTGACAATAGCACAGCGTCTCGGTGATATTCCGCCTTGCTCGCACGCGACCGACGCACTGACCACCGCCGCTGCGCGCATGGCACCGACTGGCATTCGCGGTCTTTCTCCGATGCAGCGCGCCGCTTCAAAAAACAGATTTTCCTGTCCATCGACGTGCCGCCGTCGCTTGGGTCGCTGGGGCTGGAGGGGAAGCTGCTGCTCGCGATTGAACGGGCGGTGGTGGATGTGTTGCGGTCGGACGAGGCGCAGGTCGGGCATTGAGGGGGCGAGAGGAGACGGGGCAGGGGCAGGGCGAGGTGTCGAGTGTATGTTAGAAGCGATAAGAAATCGATTGAGCTGGGGATGACGAGGAGAGGAGAAGCCGCTGAGGTGCCGGCTGTGCGCACTCTGCCCGACTCGCCGCGAGATCTTGGTCCGCTGCGCCGTGCGGCTCGGCGCTCTCCACGATCGGGACCTCGTTGCCCTTTGCTCATCATCCATCGTCCCCTCCTCCTCGTCTTCCACATCCTCCTCCTCGCCTCACCCACCGCCGCCGTCTCCTTCCGGTGCCTGCTGCAGCTTTCGATCCTTGTCCGCACGGTCTGTACCCTTTCATGTCGGAAAACGAGCTCGCATACATGACCGGCACAAACGAAGACTTCGATCTCCCTCGTTGGCACACCCAGCCCCTCCACGACTCCCTCTCCTCATCGGCCCAGGCGGCCCAGTCGGCGGCGCAAGCGTCGTACCTGTACAATCAGGGCCCGCCGCCCCAGGCTGCGAACCGACTTCCGCCTATGCAGCAGCCACCCTCGAACTCCTCGAGGCAGCCCCGCATTAACCAGCTTCTTGATGAGGATCACCAGTTTGGTGTGAGCTCCTCCCCGTATTCTGCCACCAGTCTCGCCCGCAGCCTCTCTCTTGGTGGCGCCCCCAACTCCTCAAGAGGACGGCGCCACCACATGCAGGACGACCTGGAAGGGGCTTTCCATGTGGACGGCGATTCCAGCCAAAGACAGACGCCAGCATCCTTGTATCCGCCCAGCGTCGCCTACCACACCCAACAAGGAGGAGGAGGGAATAACGGAGGCTCAACGGCGACTGGGGATCCATATCAAGACGCCTATTACACCGGTTCCAACCCGCACACCCCCAAGAGGAGTCAGACGCAGCACGAGTCGGGCTCATCTCGGGCTCCACGATCGCCTCAGAGGGCGCCCCCGTCCAACTATCTTGACCCATACTCGCCACCTCAGTACAACGCCTCTTCTTCCAACAACTATCCGTACTCTCCGACTACGGAAGGGAGATCTTTCGCAGGCGGAGGCGGTGGGTATTCGTCCCAGTCGCACTCCCGATCGCAATCACAGGTCAAAGGCGAGCCCATGTCACCTCACATGCCCCCTGCGGCATACTCGCCACAGTCGACGAGCCAGCCTTCGTTGTACTCGGGCCCGTATCCCATGGACACCACGAGTCCGGCGCCCTCGTCAAACAGTCTCTCGGCCAGGCATCCACGGCAGCAGTCCATTTCCCAGCCAACCACGCCGTTGTCGTTCAGTCCTGCGCACCATTCCCCCGCTCCACCGGGAACCACGCAATACTTCGCTCAGGAACATCAGCCAATGGCTGTGGAGCCGCCTCCCCCGAAGCGCCGCGCATCGGGCTTGAGGCGCATTCGTGATCATCGGGACCTCCGACCGTTTGTCAATCCCCAGCCTACCGGCCGGAGAGTGGATGGAAATGGGGTGCCTTTATCAGTGAGTTCCCGTTATGAATAGAAGCGGGGGCGCCCTGGCGCGGTGCATGACGCTGATCGGGCTTCTTGCACGTAGCCGCTAAAGCAATTGACCACGAACCTCGTCGAGACGTACCACATCTGCAACCCGCAATTCAAGTATGAGTCGACGCACAACCCCCGGCGCGTGCTCACCAAGCCGAGCAAGCCGATGCATAACGATGGATATGACAATGAGGATTACGATTACATTCTCTACGTCAATGACTGGTTAGGCACGGATGACGGTCACAAGTGCGTCAATCTGTCAATACGTTCTGAGATGCCTTCTGACTATCGACCACGTGGCCAGATATCTTATTCTTGACATTCTCGGCCAAGGGACGTTCGGACAAGTGGTGAAATGTCAGAATATGAAGACGCACGAGGTAGTTGCCGTCAAGGTAGTGAAGAACAAACCCGCGTATTTCAACCAGAGTATGATGGAGGTCACGATTCTCGAGCTCGTACGTCTGTCCTTTTGGCTGTGAGATTCCTATGTATTGACTCACATCTTCAGCTAAACCAACAATGCGATCCCCATGATGAGCATCACATCCTCCGGTTACGAGATTCGTTCATCCACAAAAACCACCTGTGTCTCGTCTTTGAGCTGCTCTCGTCAAACTTGTACGAGTTGATCAAGCAGAACCAATTCCAGGGTCTTAGCACGCAGCTTGTCAAGGTCTTCACTGCGCAGCTCCTCGATGCCCTCACAGTCCTGAAGGAGGCCCGGCTCATACACTGCGACCTGAAGCCGGAAAATATTTTACTGAAGTCGTACGTTTGAATCTGTATCATAATTGCGTCCTTCGCGCCTGATTGTCGACTCCTACAAACAGCCTACAGTCACCACAGATCAAGGTCATCGACTTCGGTTCCGCATGTCATGAACGCCAGACCGTGTATACGTACATCCAGTCTCGGTTCTACCGCTCGCCGGAGGTCCTTCTGGGTATTCCATACACGGCCGCCATTGATATGTGGTCGTTGGGCTGTATCGCGGTGGAACTGTTCCTAGGCCTGCCTCTGTTCCCTGGTACCAGCGAGTACAACCAGATTACGAGAATCGTCGAGATGCTCGGGTGCGTGTTCACATCTCGATCTTTACATTTGTTGCTCAGGATTCTTCAGGTTGCCGCCACAGTACATGCTGGACATGGGCAAGCAGACCGGCCAATTCTTCGAGTCTCACCCCGACCATTACGGACACAAGAAGTACCGCTTGAAGACCCTTGAACAGTACGCTCGGGAGCACAATGCGAACGAGCAGCCAGGGAAGCAGTACTTCAAAGCGACAACGTTGCCCGAGATCGTCAAGCAGGCGCCGATGCCGAGTTTCAAGGGATCAAGGCAGCACTCTCAACAGGCTGAGATCGAGAAGGGTACCCCATTTCTTTTTATATTGCGGATTAGTTTCTCACCACTCACGTTTGCAGAGATGAACAACCGCATGGCTTTCATCGACTTCGTGCAAGGCCTCCTCAACATGAACCCGATAGAGCGTTGGTCACCACAACAGGCGAGGTTACATCCCTTCATCACTGGGGAGAAATGGACAAAGCCTTGGACGGTGTGTCATGATGTTCTTTTGTCGTGATCTACTAGCTTATGGCTCGTACAGCCCACTGGGGCGTCGACATCCCACGCGAGTTCTGGCTCGACGTCTTCGGCCTCCAACACTCCGGATCCCAAGCGCCCCTATGGCGGATTGGTGCCTTCTCAGCCGAAGGGCACGCGTGCATACCAGGACGCAGCTGCGTACAACCAGCATTTGGCACAGCACCAGGCGTACACAGCCCAGGCGCAAGCGGCATCGCAGGCGGCGCAAAATGTTTACAGGAACCCCTACCTACAACCCCAGTCTTCGCAGGACACGCAGGGCCCTAACTTCCCTGCGCCTCAGTTCAACGCGCCGGCTTCGCAGACGTCATCGCACCGAGGACTGACGCATCAGAGCTCGCATGGACATCTCAACGTCAGCACGAACGTCCCCCAGTATGCAGGCCAGTCGACGGCTGGTGCTACAGGAGGATTCAATGTCCCCCAACATCTCAATCCGACTGCGCCTGGGCAGTCGTACTACTCGTCTGCACGCACTCGCTCAAACACCATTCACAACATGGCCGACAACATCCCCCCTGCACTTGCGCGCTTGCAGCACATGAACCAAGACGTCATCGGCGGCCGCAAGGCACTTACCCCTGTGCTTAAGCGCGATGACGCACTCAAGGAGTGGGAGCGGAGGCAACAGGGCAAACCGGCTGCCGCACAGCCATACCCGCAGCTCGAGTTCCTTCAGCAACAGGCTGAAATCGCCGCCGCCCAGGGCCTCACCAACTGGGGCCACGGTGCCTCAGGCCGGTATCCGCCTCCCCCGTCCGGGCTGGCACACTCATACCAGCCCAACGCGATGCTCGTCGATGAGGACCGGCGTGACGTCATCCTCAACAACGCACGCACTGCTGCGCACCAGAGCGCCGAATCGGCAAGCAGCCTTTTCCAATCCTCCTCTGCCAACCTCATCCCGAGCCCGCCACAGACTTACTCCGGCGGCTCTACCACGGCGGGCAACCGGTACGCAGCGACATACGCGCAGGGCGGCGGTCAAGGGCCAAACTCGCCGTTTGATGGCGCACTCGATCGCCGTGGCGACCTGGGCAACATGTTCGTCCCCCTGCAGCCCGACCAGTATGGTCCGTATCATCCTTCGTCATCGACCTCTGGCGGTGCCGCGCCGCGACAGGTTGCGCCTCCTCAGCAGGCTGTGCCACCGTCGTTCTACGGCGCTGGAGTCGTTCCAGCCGGCCACCCAATGGGCGGCGCCCAGCAGCGCAACCCATTCTCGGGAGCAGATAGCCAGTCCCCCGGTGGTAGCACGAAGGAAGCACGGAGGAAGAGCGGGATGGAGCTGTGGACGCAGTAAACGGACTACCGGAATAGCCCCCATGATGATAGTGAGAGGGATCCGGTAGGCTTCACCTTACGCTAGGGTGTGGCTCGCAAACCGCGCTCCGAAGCGTATGCTCAAGTGCATTTCGTATGGCCTTTCTCCTGCGCACATACGGACGCTATCTTTTCGCGCGCGTCCCTTTGGCGCACACGTGCTTTTTTGCTTGCTCGCGCATGGCCGCGCTCTGCTCTTCGTCTGCTCTTCGCTCCTGTTTTTCCTGTATCCGCTTCCGCTCGATGCCCCGATCACTTCATATCCCTCAAGACTGCCCGCGACTCTTTTCCCCCATGCACTGTCTGTCCCGCACAACATATACATAAATGTGTAGCCCTCCCGTTCCGGTTCGCACCCTCGTTGCCCTCAACCATTGACCCATATTTACACTGTGCAGTCCACGACGAATCATATCCTCAACGGTTTCCTCTCTCAATCTATGCCGGTCGCTCTGTTTGTAGGCTGTGTTCCAGCTGGGTTCGTTATCAGTGCGTCATTCGCCACGGACACTACATGCAACTACCGAGAATCAGAGGCGCTGTGACGAATATCTCATACGCCGATGGTATTCTGAGCCATATTCTCCGTGAATCGTACTGGGTGGTGGCGATTGTAAGGCATAGATGAGTACCTTGAGCGACTAATACTATTGGACCCTTGGCTAGTACATCCTCTAGCACCCCTGCCTACTAAAGACGGTGCCCCAAGAAACCTAGATTACGGGACACAGTTGTCTCCTTAAGGAAGACTCAAGAACTTGTCGAGTATCTTTGGGAAATTGGGCGTGCCGAGACCAGTAAGAGGATCCCAGCCGGGTGACGCTTTGAAGCCATCCGTGCCACATCCTGGGTTCGTGCCATTCGTAATGTCATTGAAGATCTCCGGCGCCGAATAGATCTGCATAGACCGAGAGTAAGTGTGGTCAGCGATCCGCTATATTTAACGGGCAACTCCATTGGAAAGAGACAGTGACTCACAACAGGATTGATCCAGCCGACCGGCTTCTTTCCCTTAGCCAGTCGCGCGTCGTTCACTGCGGTCAGCAACGACGCGAACATCGGCGCGGACGCGGACGTCCCGGAGATCAAATGAAGCGCTCCCTGGACGGCGATGGAGTAGTTGAGCCCATTCGCAGAGACGTCCGGGAAGCCCCGACCCGTCGAGTTGTATACGCCCGCAGGGAGGTCCGGAACGTATTTGTCAAGGTATGTCGCGACCGCATTCTTCTGGAATGCCGCGCGGGGGAACACGTTCGAGAACCCGCCCCCTGTTGGGAAGCGCTGGAAGACAGCACTCTCGGGGTCCGTTACGCTGTTGCCAGGTACGACCTGCGTCGCGCCGACGGCGGTAACGTACGGGCAGCCGACTGGGAAATCGGGGTTGAAGCGCGGCGCACCCTGCTCCTGCTGGCCGTCCTCTGTGAGGCACGAACCATCAAAGCCCGCAACGCCGGCGTCGCCCGAAGAGAAGACGAAAGTGATGCCGGTGAGGGAGAGCTTGCCGTACTCGGCGCATTGGCGCTGCATATATGCAGGCGTGAGGTCTGCCTCCTGGTAGCCGTAGGAGGTCGAGATCACGAACGCGGAAGGCTTGTCACCACAGTCCTCAGGGCCTTGGTAGCCGTCCGTCTGGTTGCTGGGGTAAACGCCATCAAAAGTGGGATCATCTCCCGCGCAGAACGAGCCATCGAGCGAGTCGAGGAAGTTATTGAATGACTCGGTGCCTGTGATGTCCCCAACCTGGTACACGAGTACTTCCTGGTCTTTTCCGAGGAGACCCATAGCCGTTTGAACATCCAGGTTGGCTTCCGCGAAGTCGTTGATGTCGCTGGTATTGCCGGACGTATAACTACCCCCGTCAACGCTGACCAGGGTAGGGCGCTGGCCGATCTGGCTCTTCGAGTAGTTGCCGAAGAATACGTCGAGATCGTCGGGGTTTAAGATGTCAGGAGAGTATTCAGCTACATTCAAGTTATTCAGTAAGCGCAGGTTTGTGTTGAGAAGCTAATAACATACCAATGCCGATGGAGTTCTTTTTGGTAGCTACTGGCTCATAATGGAAATCATAAAGAGCGCGGAGACATTCCAGAGTGATCGTCTTGTCACAGTTCGATAAATCCGTGAAGACCTCCTGAATTTCAACACGCATTAGTTTTGGTAACAGGTAATACTCAGTCCCGTAATACTGACATTAATCTTGCCACCAATCAAGGGCGTTACGCTACCTCCGACCTTAGCGGACCCTTTTGGCTTCACGGTGAAATGAAGAGTCGGCGTAACAAGGTCGACGTGCTTCGAGACGTGCTCAGGAAGGTGGTAGCCATCTTTGCATGCAACGTGCGCCGTTCCGTCGGCATGTTCATACACATGATATTCCGTGTCAAGCAAGTGTTCGGCCTCTTCCACCGTCGCATTGAGCATGATCCAAGCGCCGTTCTTGCTGAGTGCAACGCGGTCGGCTTCGATGAAGCCATCGCCGACAAGCCAGCTGCGCACGGTATCGACCGCCTCCGCAGACGGGCGGAATGCAGCAGCGACCTCGGAGTGCGTCCAATGCTTGCCGTAGTTGGGCGATGTGGGGTGTGCGACGTGCAGGAGATACGCGTCGACCTTGTCTAAGTTGGATTGCGCGAGCGCGATCCCGAGTGGAAGGACAACATCCGGGTCCGCGCGGCGCACTGGCGTCCAACCCGCTGGGGCTGAGCGGCGCGACTCATGTGCCACGCGTACACCACGAACCGGCGCGCGAGCAGAGGTGGCCAAACAGCCAAGGGCAAGGGCGACGAAGCCTGAGACGAGCATTTGGGGACCGGGTAGGATCGACGGCGGCGAAGGTAGGTGGTCGCTCACACGACGGTATAAATACAGTCTTCATGGAGAAGCGGAGGACGCGTCCGCGTGGCCTGTGTCGTTTTGGACGTAGATGTGTGATGGGGAAGGAGAAGGAGCCCGTGTGCGCCGCCGGGTCGCGAGGAGACCGTACCGCCCGCGCTGATCGACACGAGTATCAATCTGGTCCGACTCTGGGATGCGGGGTTCAACCTCTAGCCAAAAGGAAGAGAAAGGATGAGTCATTGCGATCTGCCCGAACTAGGTGAGGTCGTCCCAGTTCTCCTGAGTCTTCCTGTTACAACGTGCGCTGCATGAGTGCGAGGAGAACATTGATATAAGCATCCCGTACGTATCCATCGAGACGGAGTTTTGCAATTCGGCGCGATTACGTTCACCAGCTTGCAACGACTCCCATCATCGCAATTGAATAACTCGGGATCACCGACGACCTCCGAGCGCTGCCGCGACGGTCGTTCATGTTGTACTCCGCGGGTCTAGCCTTCTCTGTTCTGAGGACGAGATGCTTGTGTGTTCGGGCTTTTCACTGGGATGTCGGTTATTGTGGTCGGATTACGAACGAGGTTTATCGGCGCTACGACTACTCGGGAGGAACCGCGCTTAGTTCCTCTTCAGCCGCCCGGGCCGACAAGTTCAGGCGTCTAGCCTGGGGCCGGGACAATGTCACACTTCGAGTGCTCGGCCTACTAGTGCATGGTCAACAGATTCCTTCGCCGAACGATATGAGATGGCGATAAGTAGGCCGCTAGGTACTCTCAAATATAACCAGATGCGGGTAGAACATGTAGTGCTATGTCTCTGAAAAGATCATCGTATTGCGCCGCCCGGCGGGAAAACATCTTTGACATGATCATTGCCTGCGCGAGTAGCTACCCTTCAGAAAGTGTCGTCTGAAAGTTTTCACCGATGAGCTATCCTCAAGGCCTGCAATCGAACTTCCGTGTGTTGCAAGGCACCTGTAGGGCGCTCGCCGTCGACGGATAGTCTGTGTCTACGGCGTACGGGATGGGTATGGGCTCCTTCCTCGAGTCCGTGATGAACCGTTTCTTATCCCCATTCGTAAAGAAAGCGCCGCCTGCATCGAGGCTTCCCACAGCCGTCAGACCGGCGCCGACCTCGGGGAGGGGCAACAGCTGCAGCAAGTACTTGTGGCATGCCTTCGCATTCCTCCAGGATGTGGACGAATCGCCTTTCTTCTGAAGGAGAACAGTGATAGACGACTGAATAGTGCCTTGGTACTGCTGCTCGCGTGAAGGTACGGCCATGACCTGTGCATTATCCTTGCCTCCTTCTAGCGCCGAGTTAAACGGAAACTCATCGCAGGAGACCTGTCGAGTTCAAGTCAGGACTGTAGTCTCCCTTGCGATGTCAGACTCAGTAGAACGTCGTTGACGCACCTTCCAATAGGCTGGGTCGTGTTGTCTCTTGTCGCACTTCCCGGTAGTCTGGAAGGCATTCTTCACCTTGGCGGTGCAGACCCCAGCACGTCGCTTGCCAGTACCCGCTTCATATGGGTCGTACGTTAGTACCATTGAGTTTCCGCCGGGCCACGCAGGGCTTGATCTAATGTTGGCGCAGATATTTGGCATTATATCGCAGTAGTAGGAGAGTGTGGGGAGTGGGCTGGGAGTGTCCACCGGACCTTTGCAGACGTCCGGCACAAGATCTTCATCATCCACGGAGTCGCTTGTCCTCGTCGCCTCTAGCGCCAGATCGCCGAGGATGACTTGGTTCTCCCCAAACCAATCGATCCCATCGACAGCGGGCACCGGGGAAAAGTCCCACGAACAGTCCTGGGGATCGTCGAATAGTCCCGAAAGCCACATGGTAGAGTTGGAAATCCGGGTATTCTCGTTGAAACTGGTGATCTTCTCTGACGGGATGCAACTACCGGCACAGCACGCTGCGTCGAAGACCGCTTCAACCTACAGGGCATTCGGTTGAGATACATTCATCACGCACGACCTGATGGTCCTAGTTCACTCACCCCGGCACAAGCTACGGCAGATGCGCAAGGCTCATAACCACCGGGAGTGTCTACTCCGCGTGCCTAGTACCATGCTCGAGATCAGTAAGTCACTCTATATAAAATATAAACGCTCCCGCTGACCTTCTTCATCTCCATGGTGGAGATGCAGCGGTCAACGACTAAGGCGCATGCCGAGTCGGGGGCCGTAATGCAGGAGCCATGGCTACTCAAGCCATACGACTTCGTAGGGGAAGCAGCGGCGAGACCCGGTAAGAGGAGTGCGATAGCCGCTGTAAGCATCGTTCGTCCGTTGGAGGGACTCTGGGGTTCTGTCCACTTACCGCTGGTCTTTTGTAGATGTCCTGCTCCACCGCAACTCTGTTCGAGCGTCCCGTGTGGCGGGATCGGGGCAGTCGAGAAGTCTAGGGCGGCGGGTTCGGGACAGTTGAGAAGACCGGTGTGGCGGGATCGGTGCTGTTGGGGAGTCCGCTGTAACGGGGTCGGTGTTGTTGGGAAGTACAGTGTAGCGGAGTCAGTGCTATTGAGAAGTCCGGGGTAGCATGCTCGATCCACCGACTAGAGACTCGGTGTTCACGATATACGCGAGTGACAGGGGCCGTGAGAGTGAAGGTTATTGTGAATGCAGGTCAGGGACGTACGTTGGGAGGAAGCAATAACCTGCACATTCTGCCGTGAGACACCGGCGACGTTTAGGCTGCGAGGGGGAATATGCGGACGGTCATGTGTTAGCGGCAGACCGAACTGCGTCGTGCAAAGCATGGAAGAGATGTTCGCTTGGGCGTCGTTTTCCCTGAATCGTAAGACACAATCAAGGCATTCCATTCAGGCGTCACCCTAGAATGAAACATGATTTATGGGCGATAGATATGTCACTCACCTACTGCGACTGACCGCACCAAGTCTATGGCTGACCGGAGATGCTTAGTTCCGAATATAATGCAATGCAAGAAAACGAATAGATTCGATCTCCGGGGGGCTCCCGACCAAACGTGGAAAATTTAATGTTTACACTGATGTATAGCTTCTGCTTCCAGCAATTCGCATTAACTTTTGGATCAGAGTTGATCAAGAAGAGCTTCGGCTTCCCATGCGCCAGTCCAATACTGGACCTGACAGATGAGCCGACCCTCGTCCTCGTACGGTTTGATCAGATTGTAGAGGCCACGGTACCGGCGGCAAAAGACGACATCTTGTCTGGACCCAATTTAGCGTGGAAGTTGCCGATAAATAGGAAATGTAAGCTCACTTGCGCATACGAAGAACGGGGCAGAAGTCATTCGACCCGTCACCAACGTAGATGACGCGATCGAAATCAGGTTGATGGCGCTGGAGGAATGCCTCCAGCTCATCACCTACAACACAGTCTCCGTAAGAGAGGATAGATGACGCCGTTATAGTTCACCTTACCTTTGCACATGTTCGGGCTGCAGCCGACCTTGCACCCATGCTGAGGCCCAGAAGGGTCGATGCGCCGCCGGACTTTGAGCATGCCAGATGGTTCCCATTCCGCCGGATTAGTGATGATCTCGTCAAATAGGTTATCGAGCCCCTTGTCCTAAGGGAGCGTAAGATACGTGGAGGTACCTAGAGGACTGCAACTACTAACCTTGAGAATAGTTGTGATGTAAATAATGTTCGAGTTCGAGAGACAGAAGAATGTGGTTTTTCCTCTGGATTTCAGTGCGGTCACACCGCGAACCATGGCAGGATGCTGATACATAGCTCAGGATAGAGAGTCTAGCATATTGTAGTCGGAAATCGCTCACGAAAGGCATGATGCGTAGGGCCCCTTCGACCTCCTCTTTGGTGCCGCCGAGCTCAAAGAGCTCTTTCATGCACATTGCACTGAAAGGTATGAGAACCCGATAAGGACCTTTCGAGAAGTACTCACACAAGATCCGTCCACTGGACATCCTTCTTGAGGTCTTTCATCTTTTTGCGCAGCTTGGGCGCGAGGACTTCCAGGACCCATCTGTCAGTATCCTGGTCTGCAAGCGACCTGGAGGGAGGTTAGAATCATTCATAGATTGAACAGAGACAGCCGTCTACCAATCGAAGTCGAATACAATCAGTTGGCGTTCTACAGGGGGGAACATGGCTGACGAACGTCGTTGAGTTCGGAGTCAAAGTCAAAGCTGCGAGGTGGCACGTTAGTCCGATAAATTCAGATCGCTGTTTTCGGTTGGAAAACACTGCCACCGTCCAGGACCGTGGGTAATACGCCGGCCATCTTTCCCCCTTCAGGCAGCTTTTGCCCTCGAAGCTGAAAACACCAACCTGTAGCCTCCTGTAGTACGGCTGTCTCATTTGCACTACCATCTGGGCACCACTTGGCTCAGTGCTACGCCGTTCTTCGCAAGTACTCATGTGATCGAGGTGCTAACGTGACATGGCGGTAATACCACATCAGCCCTCCATGGCAGCCGTGAGAATCAGGTCACCTCGGGCGCTCGAACGAGCCACTGTCCGGGATTGAATTTGTAAAGCGAGTCGTCGCCTTGCTTTGAACTCTCACCTTGCTGTCGACATTTGGTTAGGAACATCAACGCTAGTTCAGCTGGAACTATCTATACTGCTCTTCGGCAGCGAAATTCAACGAAAGTACTTGCTGAGATGGCCGGCACAGCTGAGCGACGTCATATTCTACCTGAGCCTCCTATCGACTCCGCTGTCGTCCTCTGGATGGAGAGAGCGCTCCCCCCGGGTCCTAGGGTGCTATTTTCCTACGCTCACTACATATTCGGTCCCCCCATTGGGGTATACCTCGCTAATTGTATTCTCAAGCGATTTCGGGGTCAGGGACTGCCGACCTTGGTCGTAGTAGTGTTCTGCATCCTCTCCTATCCGGCGCTCATTGTTGCGTTCTCCGTATGGAGCGACTTCCAAATCAAACGAAGAGCAGCTGCTCGCGGTGCAACCCTACCTGTCCCAGCAAGTCGGAAGGGAGACAAGGTAGCCCCTACACGGGCGGAAGCTTATCCTCGTACGTCGTTCTAAGCCCTTAGAGTGACTCACGGCCGGCGCGGGACGAGTTCCTGACGCCCTTTGATTGTACTAGGGGACGTCATATTTCGACTGGCAGAGAAAAACGGTCATTCATTCATGCGACGCCCTTTCGGCTTGTTCAGAGTTGTACGTGCAAGCAGCGACTTGATGCAAGGCTGGGCAGGATGACTGACGTGTCCGCAGTTTGTAACCATGGAGCCGGAACACATCAAGGTTAGCTCGCACACGGTACTGACATCATCCTAAAACATTTATTCAAGTGGTGGCACTTCTAGGCCATTCTCGCAACGAGTTTCACGAGTTTTGAGAAGGGTGCGGCCTTCCGAAACCAAATGAAATCGCTGCTGGGTGTTGGTGTCTTCAACGCGGATGGTGTGTCAACCTGTCGTTCCCAGCATTGTAAACTCATCCCCTTATCAGACGAGTTATGGAAGTTCCACCGTTCGATGACGAGGCCATTCTTTAGCAGAGACAGAATCTCGCACTTCGATATCTTTGACAGGTGAGACCCATCGGAAGCGCGTCATTTTGTGTTTTGAATTGACCTATCTGCAGACACGCGAACGATGCCATCCAACAAATGAAGGCACGCGTGCGGGATGGATATGCTGTCGACTGGCAGGTCAGAATCTGGCTAAACCTGGTTGTTGCATGGTGTTCAATTTTCAATCTTCAGGATCTCGTCTCTCGGTTTACGCTCGATTCCGCAACAGAATTCCTTTTCGGGAAAGACGTCCGTTCGCTCTCCTCGGGTCTCCCATATCCTCCTACTTCGTTTCTCGCCGGTGCCCACAAGGCCAAACCTGGAAGCGATGAATTCGCATCAGCGTTCTGGCAGGCTCAGCACGCGGCCGCAGAGCGTGGTCGATACCAGGGCTTGTGGGGTCTTACGGAATTCTGGAAGGATAAGGTTGAGACACAGCGAGACGCGATTGACAAATTCATTAACCCCATCATTGCGGACGCGCTCCAGCGCAAGGCGGAGTACAACCCGGATACCATTGGAGAGAAACCTGACGAAGAGGACACACTACTCAGCCAGCTTGTGAAAGTCACGGACGGCATGTAGTCTCCGTACCAATCCGTATGCGCTACTACGGCTAATTGCATTCGGTTCTCACAGATGCGAGGCTTATTCACGACGAGACCGTCAACATCTTGCTGGCTGGTCGTGATACTACCGCCAGTACTCTCACTTTTGCGGTGTACCGTCTGGCGGAGCATCCAAGCGTACTCCAGCGGCTCCGTAAAGAAGTCCTCGAAGTGGTTGGTCCATCACGGCGGCCGACGTACGAGGATATTCGCAACATGAAATACCTGCGTGCAGTGATCAACGAGACTCTACGGCTGTACCCTCCTGTGTAAGTGGCGCTGAAGGTCATCACTCAGATAGTGCACCGCTGACTCCCCCCAGGCCTGTGAATGTCAGGTAGGTTTCACTCTTCCGGCGGGGATTCCACGTTTTGATCAAAGTTCATGGCATGTCGTTAGGACGGCTGTCGAAGACACGGTGCTGCCCAGTGTGCATCCTGGGGAGAAAGGGTTGTTTATTCCGGCTGGAACGAAGTACGTTTTTGAGCGTTATGCAATTGTGACGCCATCTGATTTAGAGACGTCCAGATGTGTCTACTTTG
This sequence comes from Grammothele lineata, assembly GCA_002150815.3. NCBI lineage: Eukaryota > Fungi > Basidiomycota > Agaricomycetes > Polyporales > Polyporaceae > Grammothele > Grammothele lineata. Next base: position 86,340 of record NDFF03000075.1, read on the forward strand.
TATTCAATATGCATCGCAGAAAGGACCTATGGGGTCCCGACGGTATGAGTACACTGCAGCAGCGAATTATGACTGTAACGACTAACATTCTCTTACACAGCGTTAAGCTTTGATCCCGACAGGTTCCTTGATGAGCGACTTCATAGGTACCTCACCTCCAACCCGTTCATATTCCTTCCATTCAATGCGGGACCACGCATTTGTTTGGGACAACAGGTATGCCATATCTGTTATGTTACAAGCACCCTGTATTGACTAATGTGTGCGCAGTTTGCCTACAATGAAACTTCCTTCATGTTGATTCGCCTGCTGCAGCAGGTGTCCGCGATCCACTTCACACCCGAGGTCGCACCCGAATCTCTGATCCCGCCGAACTACAATAACTGTCCGGGATCGGACGGGACCGATAGGGTGTGGATGAGAAGCCACCTCACTGCGTTTGCCAAGGTCCGTGTTGGCTGGCTTATGGAAAACGGGGCCAGGCCCCTCTAACGAAACTCTTGCCCCAGGGAGGTCTCTGGTTGAAGATCACCGAGGCTCACGAAGAATGATTGCCGAGTCTTTTGAGATTAGTATTCATCCCCGGCTCCCTCATCGTGCTTGAGCTATGAGCATCGAGCTCTATTAATATATATCTCACATCAGCGACCACATAGAACGAGAGCACGTACTGTATGCGCCGAATTGCCGTGGAGGGTTTCAAAGCACAGGCTAACGATGACGTGAAACGCGCTAGCCCCCCAAAACGCGGTATTTCTGAGCTTCAGGTGTATTAGCTGATCCCTAAGAGGTAACATTGCCAAACGCAGTTTAGCCTCAGTCAGTAACGAGTAGCAGAATGACGAGGAGTGCGAGGACAGGGGAGAAGCGGTCTCACCAAGGTCTTCACATCGGCTATAAGTATGAGAGGATAAGGCAGAAGGAAGGGACGAACCTATTGGTCGTCGTCTTCGAAGCAGAGGTTAGCATCGGGGAACTGGGCCTTGATGACTTCCCAGAGCCAGTACATTGGCGAACCAAACGTGATGTCAGAGGCGTCGGTTGGACCGGTGCCACTGGTGAGGAGGGCAACGAACTTGCCGAGGACATCGACGATTACGGATCCAGAGTCCCCACGCCTGGAGAATGGGCCGGCGTCGTTATCATAGCGGTAGACTGCTGCTTCCACCGAATCGCGGCTGCCTAGGGGGTAGTAACGGCGAACATGAGACTCGAAGCCATTCAAACAACCAATCGTGGTGAGCGTGGCGAGGCCTCGTTTTACGACGTATCGCATTGGGTGGCCTTGGTGGTCTATGTTGTTTGGTGTTCGTATTTCATTGGTAGAGAGAATACCTCGGAGCTTGAGGAGCCGTTCGGCTGGACAATCGAAATCGGACGGCGGATGAACACGAGGGTATATCAAGCTGATGAACTTAGCGGTGTCGATCTCAGGACCTATGGTATGAACAGTTAAATTGGACGTCTTTAGTGAGACAGATTAGCACGCACCTAAATCGAGCACGTTGCCCCTGAAGTTCTGCATGAACTTCTTGTTGTCAAGCTTGATGACGCAAACATCCTTGGTATAGCTGTAAGGAGTGGCGGAGACGCTGAGGGGAGGTGCCCAGACAACATATCCGATGATCCTGTCCTTCGGCTTCGTCCACTGCTTTTTCACCTTCACGAAGAACTTCTTCAGCTCCTCGATTGCCGCCCGTGTCTTGTTCAACTCGGTTTGTGTCTCCATCAGCTCACGTGCCGCTTGCCCAGCGTAAGGGCCACCACCCTGCGACCTCGCCGTTAACACCGGAAGCCGCTTCTCCAAGACTCCGACCGCGTTGTTCAGGATGCCGATATAGCCCTGAATGGATATGAGGAAATTTGTGAAAGCCCTGGTGCCCATGAGGACGACCTTCCTCTTTGGTCCGGCTTTGTGGGTGCAGTTAATGTTGTACTCAATCTCCTCAGTAAAATGAACGTACCGAGGTAGGAGTACAGGTTATTACCCTCGTCTTCAAGGAATAGGACGTGGCGGGCGGTGACGGCATAAAGATCGTTACCCGCCTTGAAGTAGAATCCCATTGTTCCCTGGCACTTGAGCGTCTTCAAGCCAGCGATAGGTAGGCCAAGTGCAGTAGTCAGGGGGTCGATGACAGCCTTAAGGGGATCGAGATCTGAGACGGGTGCGAACAGTTCTGGACCACTGAAGCCTCTAACCACCGATTCACGATACGCAACATCGACGTCAGAAATGCCGCGCTCTTTGAGGAGATCGAGGATTTCATTGGACGAATGGAACGCAGCCTCGCCAGTGAGAGTATCAGGCAAGACCCCCACCCAAATCGTGACGGGAGTGGTGACGACTGTCCCGTACGGGGCGACGTTGATGTCAACATCCTCGATGCCCTCATCATCCTCTTCGTGGTCTTCGTGGTCTTCGTCCTTGTCACTCTCATCGTCTTCGTTCTCATCGACCCAGCTGAAACGGGCAAGGTCGACGGACGAATGCCGGATGTCTCGCTTGTCGAGGAGTTCAACAACCTTGGAACGAATGTCAGTCCACATATTACCGTGCCTTGGGAATGCTACGGACGTTAGAACGAATAGTAGCCCACACATTATTCTCGCAGAGCTTTTGATGTTCGTACACTGGCAAAAGCCTCATGGTGCGAAGATTTTGCTCTGGCCCCGAGGGCGCTGTGAAGACATCCTTGGACGTTCGGAAGATTAACTTGGGACCCCGGCGTCTGGGGCCCCGAATACCGAAATAGTAAAGGTGGGCCTCGAGCTTGGGGACATCATAGCAAGAGGACTCGGCGGAAGGAACGTCCGAGTCCTCCCAGAGATTGCTGTAGTCTGAGGAATAGTCTGGGTCTCTGTGGTCAGATAGGGGCCCATTGCTAATCTCCTTAGCGTACGCAGCGCACTGCTTGTCAAATGCTGGTGATAGGACGTGCAGGTCCAAGGTATCGTCCACTAGAAGAGGAGACGAGTAGGTCAATATGGAAGGAGGCCGATGAAACGCAGAAGAACTTGCTTGGGTGGTTTTCAGACATTGCGCTTAGAGAGCTCGGCTGAAGAAGTGCGGTGAGAGTCAGAAATGGCAGCCAGAAAAGGCGAGGACCCGCCCTTTACGTCATCCTCCCGTCTAGTGGTGCGCGGTATGGGCGTGCCTATTACAGGGAGCCTATTAAGGGGACGCCGGCATGCCTTCCTTCGTCTGCTCCGCCCAGGCGTCCTACAAAAAGCTCCCCGGTCTCCTCGAGCTCACAAGCTCTCACTTTCAATGGACAAAGTCTGGTGACAAGACGCCCGCGGTCAAGGTTCCTCATGCTGAGGTGGCCTGTAAGTCGCTGTCCACCTCTGCCCATACGACCCTGACCGTCGAGTCGCATCCCTCCCCTTGCTCCGGCGTATATGTCGTCCCTCCGTCATCTATGCAGCCCTATCGCGCAGCAAGGTCGGTGCTGCGCAGGTCCGTCTGAAGATCGGGCTTGTCAGCGACGAGGCTGGTCACAACTTCACCTTCACGTCTCCCCAAGCCACCGCGCTCTCCGAGCGAGGCAAGTTTGAGGCTGAGCTCACTGCTATCATCGCGCGGAACCAATCCGGCGGTAGTGCACCTCCTCCAGTGACCGCAACGCCCGTGCAGGCGAAAGCCATTCCACCCCATGTCGCCGCCTCCACCCCAGGTCCGGGCACGCCACACGGCACCGCGACGCCTGTCCGCCCTCTCCCTGCTCTGTCTCGCACGTCAACACCACGCACTGCGTCGGTTGCGAGCGACACCCACGCGTCAGGGACTCCTGTAGGCAACGATCCGACAAACGATTTCAGGTTGCGGAAAAAGGTGTTGTTGAACACACCGGACTTGGCGCAGCTTCACCGGGAGCTGGTCATGGGAGGGCAAATTTCAGAGAATGAGTTCTGGGAAGGGCGAGAAGTGATTATACGTTATGAATTCGTGTGTACTTTTCATTGTCTGACGCGCGTGCGTCCTCTATTAGCACCTTTTGCTGGCCCAGGCGGCGGCGGAAAGCCAGAAGCGTGGCAAGCCAGGCCAGTTGGTTGATCCCCGACCGCAATCTGTCAACGGAGAGGTCAAGATTGTCATAACCCCTCAGCTGGTACATGACATCTTCGAAGAGTTCCCCATCGTTTCGAGAGCATATAACGACAACGTCCCGAACAAGGTGACACCTCTACGCATTCTTTCGCCCTCTCTTTCTGACGCCCGCGAAGTTATCTGAAGCAGAATTCTGGAGTCGTTACTTCCAATCCAAGCTCTTTAACGCACATCGCGCGTCCATTCGTTCATCCGCGGCTCAGCACGTGGTAAAGGATGATCCAATATTCGACAAGTATTTAGAGAAAGATGACGATGGTGGGATGCCTAGATCATAGCTTACGATAAGAATGCTGATCAGCTGGTGCAGAGTTGGAACCTCGAAAGCTCCGGGAGGAAAGAGTCGACATCTTCATTGACCTAGGGGCTACGTCCGTAGACCATGACGAGGTGCTGCAGCGTGCGTGTGTTGGCCTGGCTAATGCTGACGTCTCTACAGACCGGCAATGAGAAGGATGTCACGATGCAAGCAGGAAAACAGCGAGCAGTATTGCCGCTCATCAGGAAGTTCAACGAACATTCTACTCGACTGCTTGATACGGCTTTGTACGAGGTTTCTCCGGCTGTACCATTGCGCCGACTCATGAGCATGGCAGGGGTGGACCTTCTGCGAAGCGGAGACGTTTGGATGAAGGAGATTCGGAAGTAAGTTTTTCGGTAGCTACAGTAAAGTGCCACTCTCATCAGCTTTGTAGCGCTACTCGCAGCTAGACCTGGAAGACCTGCACGACAATGAAATGTCAGCCGGCATAATACTAAACATGCAGGATAGGCAGCGGTACTTCGATGGTCGAGCGAATGGGACGGATGCGGATGGGGCAACGACGAAGGTTTGTCTCTTTTTCTTGCCCAGAGCTGATCTATTAGTTGACGTGAGTACAGCATGTTGACTTCCGAGATGCATTACGACAAACCAAGGCTGCTACACGAGACTGGTCGACAAATCTCGTACAGGTTAGTGATACACACGACCACGATCTGGTCACCAATAACCATGTTGCACGCCAGCTCAAGATAGAGCGAAAAGCCGGGGACTCCGCACTCATCGCCATGACGCAGAACGTCTCTAGCCGGTTAGACGTCAAGACACGTAAACGTACGAGCACCCATGCCCTCCCACAAGCGTACGCTTACCTTTTTATTCACTAGATGAGATGCCCGATGGCCTTTTCCGGCAGATGACGACGTGCCAGACGGCAGCGAATGAGTTTCTTCGACAATTCTGGTTGGCGATCTACCCACCTCCAAACGAGTCACAAGCACTCTCTGTCGCCACGCCTGCTCAGAAGGCAGCGAAGGCAGCGAAGATGGCAGGCTATTTGGCGAAAACACACGAGAAGGTGGATGCGCTTGTGGCGGCGGCGCGACAGGAGGGTGCCGACCCGGCGCGAGTGCATGTGGTAAGTGGATCTATCTAGACTCTGGCATTCTGCTACTGCCCCTGGCGGCGACCCTGGGGCGTGAGAAGTTGACCTTTTGTTGCCCCTATAGGCCATGAAGCCCATTCTGGACGCTGTAGACAAGGCGTTGGAGTTCTGGCGGGTGAAGAGCTCGAAGGGACAGGGCGTGCGATGAGCGTTGGTTTGCGGCCCTGTGTGCATAGTAGAGATCACGGACTCTCGCACTCATTATTTTGCAGGCTACCATACATGTCGCCGGTGGTATCACCGTCACGTTTAATCCGACCGCATCTGACATTAGTTGTTACGGATTTAAGAGAGGCAGATGCGTGTGATTCGCATCGTGCGTCCCCACCAAGGGTGTTGCCACAGAATTCATATTCACCCCCAGCCTTGCTTCAACCGGCCTTGCGGCGCCCGCCCATGTGGCTTGATTGACGTATATGACATGGGCTGGCCGTGCGCTGATCTATTCGCACCACTCCTGGAGGCCCAAATTCAATGATCATCACAAAGACAAACCACACGGCGGGTATCGAAACGCTTCCCCTGGCGCTCTTCTTGACACCGGTGAGCTTCTCGTTCCATTTCATCCCAAGGCCGCTTATAGATCTAATTGCTGTCTCTCCTCTAGTAGAAAGTTGCATGCCTGTAGTGCGTAGTGTCATCAAAGTACAGTCAACGGCGCCAACTATGAAAGGGCCGTCCTAGTGGTGTCCACTGGCACAACAAAGACATGAAAGAAGTCCGTTTTACGTTGTTGCAATGCACAGTACAGCGTCGCCCTCGGCCCCGTATGATACATCTATAATTGGTGATTAAAGTGATCAGACAGCCTGGAGCACGCGCGCGCCGATGCTCGAGGCCGACAGAAGTTTATCGCAATCAGGCCGCCCGAATGGACTATAACATCCCGGAGACATTCACTCGATCCACGTCGTTCCGCTTTGTCCTGTCGCATCCGCCTCCACTTTCCTCAAGCCCATCCGCTCGGCCATGCCATCCGCGCATCTGGGACCATCGACCTCAAACGTAGTGGGTAAGGGTTGCATTCCATTTCATAGACTGAGCCGAACTTTGCACGGCATGCTCACGATCATGCTCAGAGGCTACGGCCGTGCGCCCACCTATGTGGTCCCACCAGCGGACGGACACGACGCTGGTATTGTCTGAGGATGCGCTCATATCCCCCGAATCCTCCCGTTCGTACGACACTCCGCCCGTCACCGCTCAAGTGCTGTTGGAAAGGAGAGGTTCGCCCATGGAGATGCTCCCGAACGAATGGCAGAAGGAGCCATCCGAAGACTCGATGTCGATGAACGAGCGCATCAAGGGGTGGGCTCAGCGCCTTGCTGTCTACGACACGAAGTACTACCACTGGCTCAAGGACCGCTCGCCGTGGGTCGTAGCGTTCGTGCTGTGCTTGATCGTCGGATGCAGCATTGGCGTAGGGTGGTCTCTCCGTCTGAAGACTTTCAATATTGCAGATGGGGCGGAAATGCACGATGCGGTCGTGGGTGTCAACTTCTTTTGCGGTCGTCATTTCGAAGTGCAGGATTGTGGACGCTTACGATGCCTGTTGGGTGTGCAAATAGGTTCAGCTTTCTGCCAACCTCGTCGACGTTGACCCATCCGGCCAGATTATGACCCTCGACTGGACAATCGACTACAATTGCGAGGAGATCGGCTGTCCCGATGTTGACATCTACTTCGACGCGTGCGTCCGACTGCTGTTACGTTCGTTTTTGAACCGTAGAAGATTAATGTCTGTTTTCCTGCAGGAACACGCTCAGAAACGCGGCGAACAATCCTGGACCACAAAACAACGACAAACCCGACCCCATATTCTCGATAGATGGAGACAGGGCACTGGCGGCAAAGAACAGCACGGACCGCAGATCAAGCTCTCTCATGTTCCGCACGGATGTGGCCATCTCGAATGCGAACACTCATCGCACACTTCAGTCGTACCCATATGATAAGTAAGCAACTAGCTTGGGAATTATAGAGCGTGCAACTAATTATCTTAACACTAGGTACGCTACCCAGCTCGTGTTTTTTGCGGAACGGTCCGATTCGAACGCCAGTGTGAGCGTCGCAATTGTGAAGACTACGGGGATCGCTGTGTGAGTGACATGAGCTAGGCACGGTGACCCCGTTACCCTAACCTAGACATCCAGCGGGTTTAATGTGCAACTGCAAAATACCTCAGACCCTCACGACAACTTCCAAACGCTGATTAAAAACATTGAGGTGACGCGTGGGCCGGTCGTTCGTCTATATGCCATCTTCATCGTCCTCGTCATCTGTAGGTATCTCGTCGTTAACGGCGCGGTATCAGCTTCTGACTGGGATTGCCTTCCAACAGGGCTAGTGACGCTAACATTCATGGCCACCTGTCTGATGTGCGTCTTCTTCGGGAAAGGCATATCATCGGGGGTGCTCGTCCTGCCGATGGGCACTCTCTTTGCGTTCACCCAGCTCCGTTCCACACTCCCCGGCGCGCCTGAAGGTTTTGGTACGTGCAGATCTCTTTCATACGCTGACCGTGACATTAACGTGGAATTCGGAACTTAGGGGCAGTTCTCGGTGAGCTGCTTTCACGCATGTTCGCCATGATGGCATGCCAACGTTATGATTTACCTTAGATTTCGTTGGCCTGTTGCCTTGTCTCGCGATTCTTACATTTTGCGTACGTGCTGCTCCATATTGCATTGCCTGTGGTTTCGTTGTCGCCGATGATATACGCTGACTCCGTCCGACCCGCTCGACAGTCGATCTTCATGACAGCCATATTCCTCCTCCGCAATCCCGAGCACGACTTGCCGCAGTGGCTCAAGGAGAGCTCCTACGGCGCGCAACATAAACCTGAGTCGTACTATGGTAAAGGGCACGCGAAGACGTTGTCTTGAAGGATGACGGCGCATGAACAGTTCGAGTTCTTGAGAACGATGCATAACTTATCAGACGTTCATAACTAATCCTATCATATGTCATGTTGTTCGAGAAGGGTAGTAATTTATAATTGCGAGAGCGTATGTTCCTCTCGGCTGCTGCGTGTCATCATGTGCACGAGAAACATAATGATATCCAATTAGGTAGCAATGTCCAACAAACAGTAGCGTAGAATACATGCACTCGGTCGATGCGAACTGAGAGCTGGATGCTCAGCCGCCGTACGGGCTCGGTTTTCGCTCCAGGTGCGAGTTCGACGAGCCCGAGCACTCGTACAGAGTGAACATAACCAGCAGGTGCAGCGCTATGGCGTACAGTATGAATGCGGTCCGCGTCCGACGGTTGCCGAGAATAGCACGTGTCAGCACGAGTACCCCGCGTTCTAGGACGTTGAGCGACTCGTACGCCCGTGTGGCTTCCTGTGAATTGGAAAGCGATTAGGTAACGATGTTGTAATGCCGTAATGGAACGCAAGAGGTGCTCACTCTGCCACGGAACGCTTGGAAGGGGTTCATTGCTTCCTCACTAGCATCATCGTTAGGAGATTACCCAAGAGTTATGGTATACGGAAACTACGCACTATCTGGCGCGGTATTTGCTCATATCATCGGGCCGTCCAGCTGCGTTTGACGGCATAGGGTCGAGTGTTGATGGCCGGGCCGCAGCATCTTCTCGGTAACTTTGCATGTAGCGGACCTTCTCGTAGAGTTTTAGGTTGTCAGCTTGGAGGCTCTTCACCTCAGCGCGCAGTTCGGAGATGATGTTAAACTGCTTTCGTAGTTCCTGCAAGATTAAAGTAAGTAATAGGCAGCGCAAGGGGAGGCGAACACTCCGACCTCTTCCAGTTCAGCATTCCTCTGCCTAAACCGATCGCGCTGGCTGGTCACAATAGGCAATATGGAGGTATCTGCTGACGGCGCGAACGGAATGGGTGTGCTCCTCGCAGATATATCCTAAACCAGAAGAACAAGATTAAGACTATGTGTGTTGAATCGACAGTAGTACGCACGGTTTTCTTGCCCAAATCGAGACCTGCAAGAACATCGGCAGGAGTCGACGTGCCGTTCGCCGGCGTGTGAGCACCACTAATGCCCCCATCGGCCTTCCGCTGGTCCATCTGCAACAAGTCCGTCTCCAACTTTTCATTGAGCGCACGTTGCTTCTCCAACTCGGACTCCGTAGCCTCAAGTTGTAATTGGACCGACTGCAACGCAGTCTCCAGCTCCGCGTGCAGGATCTGCACACATTCTTGTTAATAGCAGTCCACTGTGCAGGAAAACCTGACGTACTCGAAACTTGGTAAGCTCCTCGAGAAGGCGCTTGTTTTTTGTGGCGAGTAGCACCTCAAGGGACTTCCCTTGTTGTGAGCTGAACTTCTGGGCGTTGGGATTGGGACTGGGTAGGTGTAGCCCTAGCGCGTCTCCGTTCAGATTGAGGTCATCCTCCACGTCGTCGTCGTCGTCGCCCTCCAGACCGGCGAACTCGACATACTACATGAAGAGGAAGTGAGCATGGAATACTCTCCACAACATTGATGATGAGAACCTTCATGATATCTAGCTCGCGTTTGATCTCATCGTAGTCCGAGTACTGCTTTAACTTTGCCTTTAGTTGATCGACCTCCGTGCCCTTCTTCTGAATCTCACGACCGAGCTCGTCGAGCTTCTTCGAAGTAGCGACCTGTGCCTGCTCTGCAGCCGACTTCTGTGTTTCCAGTACCTGAGAAAGCCGGTCCGTCTCAGACTCCAGCTCTGCGATCTTGGACTCGTAGGCCTGAATCCTGTGATTTCATGTCGGCATTGTAGAACATGAAGACGGTGTCCGCGAATGACATACTGCGCAGTGCCTTCGTGTCCACTCTTCATAGCCTCGATCTCGGCCCGAAGGAGCTCCTGCATCGCGACGTCAGCGGTGGCCCGATTCGCTCGGTGAGACCAGGATCATACGTTACGACGCTCAACGGTGGCAACCCGGCTATTCGCATGTTCTAGGTCTGTGACCATCATGTCGAGCTCGGCCAGTTTGGAGACAACTTCTTGATCTAGAACATCGTCAGCTCGGCGGATTCAGCCCATCCCTGCGAAGACATACCCTGTCGTTGGGAGTGATCGAGAAGCTTGGCCTGGTTGGACTCATGTGATAGTCGGAGGTCGCGGAGCTGATTCTTGGTCAACGCTAGCTGACGTTGAAGATCCTGCTCGCTGTCACTACGTATAAGTGTATAGTTACGACAGGTAACACACAACACGTACCGTTCCTCATAGTTTCGCATCTTCTCGTCATACGTCGCGTTAAGCTCGTTCTCCTTCTGGGTAACTTTCTCTTGGATGAGGTCTTCCATCTACGGAAAGTCAATATGCACGAAACGTAAACATGGTCAGTTCACTTGCCTTCTGCTCCAGTTGTTCCACGCGTGAATCTGCCTTCTTCTTTGCACTCTCCAACGAGGAGACCTCGTTCAGTCGCTTGCGTAGCTCAGCATTCTCGTCGCGAGCGCGTTGGAGCTCCGCCTCGAGTTCTCGTGCTTCTGCGACTTTGACGGTTTGGTCCTGTATACATGCTGTAGAGGTGGTATTGTGTAGCAGACCGAGTGAACGTACTACTGCAGCCTCGAGGAGAGGGTAAGGGTCCGGTGCCTCCGCAAGAACTTTGTACACGTTCAGAAAGGCATTCTCCGCTGTCTTGGAACGCTTCGTCAAGTTGTCGATCTCCGTTTGGTATGCTGTTGTGGTAGGCGAAGTTATAGGCGCATGACACGGGCGAACGTGTCCGAGGCCGCGCACCTTTAAGCAGGCCCTTGAAAGCCGTCAGCTTCTCCTCGTCAGAGATCTTCCTGAACTCTAGCATGTACTACCTCAGGCCTATTCCGCCGACCTTCATAACACGGAACGTACCTTTGGTCCGATCCGCGAGTGCCTTGCGTCCCACCACGCTTTCCTTCTGGTTCTCTACGAGCTCAATGCCTTGAGCGTCAAGAGTCTTTTGCAGTTCGGAAAGGTTGATGTCTGCAGCCCCTCAGTGTGTTGGTCGCTGAGACATTCGTAAGGCACATACCCTTCCATGTTGCGAGAGCTCCAGAGAAGTTCTGCTCCGGTGCCGCCATGGCGGGGGCCAAGATCACGCTTTCACGGTTCCGTAGGTAGACGGCAGGAGCTTTAACGATGACAAGAGACCTGCTCCGTGAAGTTCACAGTGTCGAGAGGGATACACGTCGAGGACGTCGCGGAGGCCCACGTACGGCGGGCCGCGGTCACGGTGCGCGCTATGACGCCCTCGCAGTCGCGTCTGGAAGAGGCAGGAGAGTCACACGGCAATGAAAGTCTCGTCGCTGGCGCTTGGACGCGTCTGCTCGCTGTATCCGACAGCGAGCTCTGCCTGGCACGCGGACTCGGCCGTCGCTGGGCTCTTCCCTTCTCTCTTCTCTGCTGCTGCCCTAAGGCTCGCCCCTCCGCCATGAACGCCGCAAGATACGTCGCCCGGCACGCGCTTCGGCCCCGCACGTACGCCACGGCGGCATACGTTCCACCCGCCTCGATGGAGGGCTTCCGACGTCGCGCACCGCCTCCCCCTCCTCCTAAACCCGAGTCGCCCGCGTTCTACACTGGCCGGCCGAATTACTACGACCAACTGTTCACGCTCGAAACTGCTGCTAAGCACACCCGCGCGGCGCTGCAACAACTCGAGCTCCTGCCCCTCCCCCGCTGGGCCCAGCAAAACCTCCCTCCGCTCCCGACGGCATGGAAGAACAAGCAAGACCTCAGCGAACTCATCAGTACCGAGCTCACCGTGTCACGCTACCGCCGTCTGTTGGCGCAACTCAACCAGATGAACGAGTACCGCCGGCTTGCCGAGCTCGCTGGTCACATGGAGCTCGCGTCCCGCATTGCGCGCGTGCTGGACATGTTCGAGCGCGACAACAAGGAGGCCATCCTCTCGAGGAAGCAGAATCCGGTCAAGTTTGACGAGTTTGGGCGGTCGTACACGACTGGGCGACGGAAGGAGAGCACAGCGCGGGCGTGGGTTATCGCGGTGCAACCCACTCCTGAGGAGCAGGCTGCTGCCTCTGCCCGAGCTGAGGCAGCCGCGCGAGAGGCAGAGGCTGCAAAGGCGGCTCCAGCTAAACCGGTCCTCGATCCCTTGTCGTCCTACCTGGACTCGCCGGAACCCCCAGTGGTACCCGACGTACCTGCTGTCCCCATTCCTGGTTTCAAGGACGGCCCTCTGTCCAAACCTGCCGTCCCGGTGAAGGTCTCTACGACGAATATTCTCATCAACAACATTCCTCTCGCAGAATATTTGTAAGTCGTTATGTTCTGCCTCGATGCCTCTTGTGCTCAGCAGTTGTGTCCTGTAGCCCCCATGTATCCGACCGCGAACGCGTCGTGCGTCCATTCCGGATTGCTGGCCTTATTGGTGCATACAATGTCTTCGCGCTTGTTCGTGGAGGCGGAAGCACGGGACAGAGCGGCGCGGTCACCCTTGCCATTGCCAAGGCACTGGCAGCTCACGCTCCTGACACCGAACCCTTGCTCCGTAAAGGTCAGTACTCCAGAAGCTTAACATCTCGTAACGACTAGACTAATGTTATGATCATTGTAGCAAAACTACTCAAGCGCGATCCTCGTATGGTGGAGAGGAAGAAAACGGGCCGTGCCAAAGCCCGCAAGGCGGTACGTTCTAGGATGCTTCTTGATGTAGTGGCTTCTCATCGTTCGCCTTCTACAGTACACTTGGGTCAAGCGGTGAGGGAATGCTGGGATGGAGTCTTAGAGTGCTTGTGTTACAGTCGTATAATGTCGACACATGTCGTAATCTACGCTTTCCTGCTCTACCGCGCAAGTTCTAAGCGATCATTACTTCCATAGATGTTGCCTATCTAAAGGTTTCGGACCCTGGTAGAGACCATGGGTGGTCTCACAGACGTAAGAGCATCATTATTGGCAAACAGGCAAAATCCACGTGGTACATAAGCACATATTCCCGTCGAGAGACCAACTATGCTGCGAGCAGCAATCGAGCAAGAGATTAATCCTAGAAGCGGAAGTAATCCGTCAGCGACGCGTTCTAAACCACGATCAAAGCAAATTGCGAAGACACGGGTGTGGTAACGGCAAGTCAGCATTGCAGAAGTAGAAGTCATCAACTGGCGGTGAGCCATTAGACTGTTGAGCTTGATAATGTGATAGGTGATCATCATAGAAAGGAAGTCGACGAATGTCGGGGGCAAAGGTCAACAAGAATCAAGACTCACCCTCAACGAAGTGTGCCCCTCTACCTCCCTCTACGCAACCGCATGTCGCCTAGGTAAATGCAAAACGATCGCAGTACCTACGCTAGCACTACATAGCCCTATTCTGCTCCCAGCATCATGAGTCGAGAGCAATACGCAGGCGGGACCGTGGGTGATGAAAGGAAAGAGAGCAAGACGTATTGAGCTGCCTCCAGACAAATTTGCTCGGATACATGTTTATTCCCACGTCTCGGCATCAGCCGCTCGTCCACAAAAGGCAGCCTCTGCGATCTGAGTCGACCCATGATAGAGTACGCCGCGTAGTTACACTTACAACTCGACTCGCCAGCGATTCGGAGCGATCGGCGCATTGGATGGCCCAGCGACCATCCTAGAGCTGCATACATCATGTGCTTATTCGAGCCCGCACACAGTAGATCCCGCCTTTCAGACTAAGGCGACCTGCTATGGTATAAAACATCCGGTCGGCCATGTTTATCGGACCTCGGAAGTAATGTGTGATGCTCACCATGGAACCAGACTCGCTCTTGGGCCGTACAAAGTGACATTTGAGGCTCGACCTCGATACCCGCAGGATCTGGGTAGTCAAACCGTCTTGTGAGACGAGTTTCACGAACACGCTGGCCAGCCTAGGCTGTCCGAAACTAAATTCTGCAGCCGTCTTGCCACCCCTGGTAGCCGATTACGGTCCCAGCTTGGGCTCTGCTCTGAGAGCTGGTGCTATTCTATCTGGAGGCGTGCACAGTGACAGCACGACTATTCGCTCGATACAGATATATGACCCAATTTTGAAACACAATTTAGCTACAATGGGTTATCTGCGGCAGCGTCTCGAGGTACGAACGAATGGAGACGACTCGGGGCGCAGCAGAAGGAAACTTCTCAGTGAAGCAGGGTACTCGGGATGAACGAGTGTAAGATTCAAGAGACTGAGGCAGGGTAATTACTAATGCTTGACCATATTATCTCCCCTCTACAGTCCGACCGTCTGTTCGGCATGCGCACACCTGACCTCGTCGATAAACCGCTCGCGACTCGGCCGTATCGTGCAGCACATGGAACAAGCTGCCAGTACGAACCGGGTTAGGCTCAGGACGGATTGATGCGACGACACGATACATGTACGCAGAAACAAAGTTCATCAATATTACAGCGCAAATGAACGCGATGATCAATACGATCGCAGTCATGCTATGAGTACCACGACTAGTTGCTCGTAGAAAAACACGTGCACGAGATTGTCAATGTCGAAGAATACTCGGTCCGGTGGAATATGACAATGGGGAGTACGAGCGAGTTGTGGATACGAAGAGAGTTATCAGTAAAGAATGCGTTACAAGGAAAGAAGTTGATGATGAGCAGGAGAGACTACGAGAAGAGCCACAATTAGAGTCCATAAATATGCAATCTATCCCAGAGTTCGACTTCGCTGGCAGTACACCAAGGGAAAGAGGTGTGTCATAAGGGAGACTGAGTAGTCCGCCGAAAGAAGCCAGAGTAAACAAGTGAAAGATGTTTCACGTTGCACGCGCTCAATCGCGGCCACGATACGGCCGTATGAGCAGTGGCATTTGTGGCCCAGCTTTCGGATCGCTGATGCGAATGGGGCGCGAGAGGATGGTGACACTCTTGTCAATATCTTCCGGGGGAACGCCGGGTTCGAACTCAAGCGCGCGGAGGAGGCAAAAGACAGTGACTTTCATTCTGTGTGTCGAGGGGCGACGAAGGCCGTCGGTCAGCACTGACGCAATCGGGGATGGCGGCACTGGGTGGTGGGGACGCACTCGTTGATGGAAAATCGATAGCCCAAGCAGGAATGTGGTCCGTAGAGGAAGGTCATATTGTTCGCCCATAGGCCAGGGATGCTTAGAACGGGTTCTGGAAGATTGTCCCAGCGTTCCGGTCTGTACGGGTCAAGCGGCATCAACAATCAAGGCGAGAATACAAACGGAAGATCAATACTGGCCTAAATTCCAAGGCGTCTTCTCCCCAGAGCTTTCGGTCCCGGTTGATCGCAAGCACAGGAATTACCATGGGGGTGCCTTTACCCACCCTTCATATAAATTGTGAGTGCACGGTAGACCGAGAAAAAACACGTCAGAGAACTCACGGGATGCGCTCGTGAACTTCGCCCTTCAGAGTGATAGGCTCGCTCAACGGAACTACGTCGTCATCCATTGCGACACGGAATAGCGCCGGGATAGCGGGATAGAGCCGGACGATCTCACGACTGACGTAGTCGAGGTAGGGCAATGTAAACAACTGCTCGACATGGTCTTCGTCCGGAATAGTTAGCACTTCTTGCCGAAGTTTCTCTTGAATCTCCGGGTGGCGTGCTAGCTCGTAAAACAACCACGCGAGAGTGATGGCGGTCGTCTCATGTCCTGCCACCAGGAATCTGTACTCAGATGAGCCAGTGTCTCACTCCAAAGCGTTCAGGAACTCACGTTGTACATTCTGCGTAGATAGAACGTTGAAAGACTGGGCTGTGAGATAATGTTCAGATTATCAAAGAGCATCCGCACCATCGATGATTTCCTTGTCCGACAGACGCTGACCCTCGGGCAGATTCCCCATGTTCGCTCGCACAAGCAACGTGATGAAATCGCCGCACTTGCGCTGCGAGCGCTTCTCGGATTCGTTCATGCTCTTAAGCTCTCTTCTCTTCTCCTCGATCAAGTCGGCTGCAAAACGCTGCATCAACTTGCGCGCGTTGGTAAATCGCTGTGATTGCTCCTCAGGCTTGCATGTGTGACATACCCGGTCAGATCGCAGCAAGAGGTTGACAATATTGGGGTTACTCACGAAGATACGGAGGAAAGGAAAGTAGAAGCGGAGCATGGGGAAGAACGACAAGTTAGCAACGGGTTGTGAGACGAGCCGGAAGGCATCGCGAAGCTCATGCGAGCCCTGTTCCGCATCCAACGTTCCCAAATTGAATGAAAAGGCTAAGGACGTTGCAGGTACGTGAATTTGTCGAACGGGAGGGAGAAATGCATGGAACGCACCTGCCTCGCCAATCGCATCGAGTGACATTCTATGAGCCCAGGTGTAGAAGTCCACGGTGGCGACGCCAGCATTCTTGGTAACTTCAAGTGAGAGAATGTCGCATAGCTAACATGAGAGCCATAATGAGTTGCTACTAAGGAGCTCCAGATGACATTGGTTCATACTTGAGACGCTTTGCTGAGGAACACGTCCGTAAATCCCCGTATCTGCACAGGGCCGAATGCGGGGCTCTGCGCAGAAAGAAGCGTGCGCAGAAAGAAGCGAAGGTTAGGGTAATGAAGGCCAGATGATAGAAGGTTAAGATGTTGTTGCTTACTACAACCCTCTTCTGTATATTCGAACGAGTCAGAAGGTCTTTAGCTGCGGACGGGAAGAGAAGAAAGTCCGTGACTAACGTGTCGCCGATGCTGATCGCCTATATGCGCAAGTCACACGAGAGGTTAGAACAAAATAGGGACAGTCATAGCCATGAAGCTATACACCTACCTTCATACAACAACAATCCTTTGGGCACACTGCCTCAGTTCTCGGGTCGCACAAAATCATGGTTCAGTCGCACCTTTTCCGAGCATTTCCGTGATGACAGCGTGGACAGGCTGCGGTTTTTGCCACACATCGACGCGCGACAACACGTGTGAGAGAGCCTTGGTGTCCAGAGAAAAGAAGAACGTGTGGGAGAGAATCCTGTACGAAAGGGTACGGCCATAGAGGCGGACCCATTCCTCGTGTAGGTCGGTGTGGTCGGAAGCCCAGAACTGCCAGGCCCAGCCGAGGAAGAAGCTGGGGCTGGGAGGGCCAGGGAGGTCTCGAAGGCTATTGTGTTGTACTTGGGCATACACCTTCCACGTACGCCAGAGGGCGAAGATAAAAACGACGGCAACTAGGGAAAGAAGAGCCATCAAGGAAAAGCTGGAAAGAAGAATAGATGGGAGCTTGGAAGTGAATGTGGGTGCCGTGTCCGGGATGTTTAAGTATCGACGTCTGGCGGTGCGCCCAGGGGACTGGAGAGCCTCCAGGTTGCTCTGACGCTTTTCATGTGCCTCTAGCTGCGACTACTGCGCCAGCGGAAGCTGAGCAAGTTGCTATAGGACCGTCGAAGTCTCGAGGACGGGCGGGGCAGAACCTCGCGAACCCGTCCGCATCCCCCATCACTCGCCAGTGTATGCCATCTGTTGCGGAAATCCACTATCAAGAATTGCGCGTTAGGCCGCTAGTGCCTCGCCGTTCTCACAGCGCTTTGGCCTGCGCGGTTCTCCCGGGCTTGACCGGACTAGATGGTCCCTCAACGTCAACTTGTGGCCATGCTTAGCCCGCTCGGCCCCTTAAAACCGAGTTCCGCCAGGAGCCATCTGTCACGAACACGATGCGGTCAATTCGCAGCTACACCGTAGGAATGGCGTGAGTAAGGAGTAGCAAGTAAGAAGCAAAGGTAATAAGGTACACAAAAACAAAGATCCGCGAAAACACCGGCGACCGAATAGAGGTCGCATCCACGCGACTCGAAGATTACTGGAAATATAACTGCTGGACCTCGCCTTGAGAAAATGCGAGGTTGCATGCAGGGCACTTGCGTTGACGCGTCGCTATCCGCGCTTCCACACACTGCTTGCAAAAGGCTACCACATTTTTTCATCAGCGCTTATCCCAGATAGGACAAACAAAGACCTACTATGCAGGCATTTCGTGATGACGGTGTTCCGCATGTTCATCCGGCATGTGGAACATTTGAGCAAACTCTGTGACAGGGGTAAGTTCCGTGACAGTAGCATATTGCTGACAACGTACCATGCACTTATCGACCTCGCCCTGCAGCTCTGCCTCGCGTGTGCTCAAACCGGAAGACGCAGAGGACTTCAGTTTAGCGGCCTGTTTCTCTGCGTCTCTCTTCGACTTGAGAAGACTTTCCTCCAACTTCCGCAGCTCGGTCCGCTTCCGGTCGATCGTTTGTGCATGTTCTTGGCACGCTACGCGGACCTGAGTCGATATTTTGGTAAATCAATGCCCTGCAGGCTACAGTCGGATCACGTCTCACCTCTTCAGCCGCTTTCCGCTCTCCTTGAGCGCGCTGTTCCCATTCGGCCTTCTCGAGTTCGAGCGAATTGGCTCTGCCCTTATGATTCTCCGAGACTCTCTTCCAAAGAACAACCTCTTTCTCAAGAGCAGCCTAGCACACGAGTGCCAAAAGCGTTAATTGAATAACGTCCTCGGACGAGTTCTACAATCACTTCGACGACTTACCGCTCTGCTGGCGAGGTTCTTTTCACCTTCCGTGAGCTTCTCGATAGCCTTCGCAGCCTTCTCCAGGTTCTGAGATAGCCTTTTGCGTTCAGCCTCTGTCGCGTCTTTGTCGCGCATACACTGGTAGAACTTATTTTCTGACTTGGCGCGCTGCCATGTTCAGAACATAAGAACCCGTCAGCACGCCGAATGTGATGAGCGACGACCTCATATCTCACCTCGGTATTCAATTTTGAAACGCGTTCTTCCATCGCGGCCAAGTCGAGAACTTTGCTCTTGACCTGGCGATCTAACGCTTCCCAGGCTGTAGAGAGCTTGTCTAGCTCATCGTACAGTGCAGACTCAGTCTTGCCAAACAAGAGTCAGGAATATTGTCACACGCCGCAAGTGGGTGGGACATTACCTGCTCACGATTCTTGTCCTGAAGGAGTAACTTGTCAAGCTCATCCTGCTTGCGTTGTAGCCGCTCAGAAAGCTGTGCTGTCTCCGGAGGAGATGAAGCGTCGCCGTATACGGCCTGATACTTCTCCAGTTGCTTTTGGACTTGAGCTAACTGCTTTCGGACCTCCGCTTCACCTTTCGCAGCATCTCCCTGACCGGCAAGGGTTTTCTCGAGGGCTGCAGCTTGCTCCTCCACCGTGCTGGTGTAAGAAGGCTTAGAAATCAGTCACAAGATACACCAAGGTAGGAAGCATTATAAAAGACGCACGCGAGTCGTTGCTTTAACTCCTCGACGTACGAGGGGCTATCGGACGTGCCCTGCCAGAGGAATGACATGAGGTCTGCATCCCCAGCATTTGCAGCGAGGCGTGTCTTCAGCCGTCTGGTTTCCGATTCCAAGACAGCGATGCGTTCCTGTCACATAACGTCAGGCGACGGACACACTGCCGAGTCGTTGAACGCACCGCTCGTGTCTCCGCTAGAGCTTTGAATTCTTGTGCGGAAGCCATCTTGTTCTGTTCCCGTACTTTGCGTTCATTGATCTCGGCCTGGTACTGATCCCGCTGTTCGCGAAGACGAGCTGTCTCGACATCTCGCTTGTTGAGCATCGCCTTGAGTTCAGTGACAGCAGCATCTTGCACGGCCTACCTTGATGTATGAGAGACTGCCTCAACTAAAATAACTGAGCAACTACCTTCAAGCCGTTCTCGAAGTCGGCACGTGACGAAGTGAGATTGTCCAGCTGTTCCTTCAGCTTGGTCGCTTCGGTCTGTACTTCGGATGCGCTATACTCGAACCTCGATGCGCGGTCCAACAAGATTTTATAACACGCGGACTCCTTGACGACCTCGTCTGGTGGTGACTGGAGCTACACGTAGCGCTCAGCACAACGAGGATAGTCGGGGAGCGGAAGGACTGACCTGGATTTGCAGAGTCTGTACCTGATCTTGAAGTTCCGCATTCTCCTTCGACAACTCCTCTATCTTGGCTTCTCTATGAGTGGCTAGATCATGCCACTCGTCGGAGTCTAATGAATGTGCGCCATTGATAGGTTGCGGCTATTCAATACGTATACACGCGGTTCAAGGGGATGCCATAGTCAAAAAATCTCTGCACACATACCGCTGGGGATGAACCATTCTCCGCAGGTGGAGTCTCCGGATGTTCAATAGCCTTCGTCTCATGATTACCGGAGGAGATAGCTTTGCTTTGGAGACGGTCCGCGCGCTTCTCGGCAGAGACGAGTTGTTCTTGAATTCGCTCCTTCTCAGCTTCTAAGTCGCGTAGTCGTGTTCGAGTTAGGGATAACTCTGATCGTAGAGCAGAGCGCTATGGCCATGATAAGCTAACATAGCGACACAATAGAGCATAGCATAGCGCACCTCAGTTTCCACCTCCTGACATCGCTTCCTCAAGGGGTTATCCAATGGACTTGAATCGCTTTGTGCGGCAAGATTTACAAACGCCTTGACTACGTCCGTTGTGGTCTGCATCTTATCCCTGACCGCCTCTACATACTCAGGGTCTGCTTCAGACGATAGGTGTAGGGTGAGGTCGTAAATGCCTGCATAGCGCCAAGTCCATCAGTACGCCGCTCCGTGCGCAGACCCGGCGGACCACTCGCCTTCAGACTCTTCATCGAGAGAAGGGAGGTCTTCCGGTTTCACAAGTGTGCGGATGGTACCGAGCAACTGCGCACGGCATGAGGGCGGGAAGGGCTTGGATGCGTGTCATTAAGTACCTACCTGAGTCCAGCACGCCTCCAGTGCTGCCAAACCCGCTTGACACGTATGGAATCGCCGCTCGAGATCCGTAACTCGCGCCTGGCTCCTCTCCGCCTCGCGCGAGTAATGCTTCATGCGCCTGAAGATTGCGTCTTTGCGGAACAACTATGCGTGGACACGTCAACTTCAAAATCGTACACAGCCATTAGTGGGAAGACAAACCTCGAGGTTGTCTCCGTCTTTAGGCTCGTCAGCATGAGAAGTGGATGTTCCGTTGACATGACTTGGCGAGGCACCCTCGTCCGAGACCGCTCGCTTCTTGGCCCTCGAGCGGTCTCCATCATCTGCGTGCGGACGCTTCTTGGACTCCATGACTGAGGACTGAGAGGGTGTAGAGTGGGGAGAGGCAACGGGCAACACCAGCCACAGCGGGCTCCAGAAAGAAGTCGACGACGAAAGGACGCTGTTTGGTTTCGAACTCCGCAAACCCTTGTGTGGTAAGCGTGTTTAGACGCCCACTTTTTCAGGCGCCAGCCTGGACTCCGCGCCGCTGACATGCTCTTGAGCTCTGAGAGAGCCGGAAATGGTACACTTGCGCCTTATAGATTGCTCCCAATGCTCGTTGCTTCATGCTTTCCTATGTTCTCACCTCAGATGGCCTATTCCCCATCCCCCCGGGCCCACTTCTTCTTCGGCTGCAGCTTCAAACCTCTAGTGGGTCCTAACTAAACTGATTGTGTCCTGGAAAATTGCGACACACGTTACATTGATCATATACAGACATACGCTCGGTTTGTTAATTTCTACAGCATGGCCCGAATGGCCGGACACTCGCCCAATACTACTTGGTCACACTACCACACCACACGTCAAGCCATCTTCTAGTATCTCAAGATGGAATTAAAAGTGGCCAGTAATCGCCATAGGCCTGTACGGCTCCTCCAGAGATTTGATCTCCTCTTCGGTTAACTCGACGTCCAAGCCACCTGCACGTGTGTTTCTCAGAAGCATATCTCAGTGCATGTGTGGAAACAGACGTACCCAGAATATCTTCGAGGTTGGAGAGGCTGGTGGTTCCGACAATGGGCGCGGTGACATGGGGCTTCGACAAGACCCACGCTACGGCTATCTTGGCCATGCTGACGCCCTTCTTCTTGGACAGTTCCTCCACTCTGGTCACCAATAGTGTAAGCACATTCTATACGATGACGGGGTTTTACGACACTGACCGATTGATAATGGCAGATGTAGCGTCATTCTTGTACCGTCCGATGAACCTGTTAGCAGAGAATTAGTGCGTGTTTCCCTATATGTCGTCCCAGCGTACCAGTCGGTGTTCGCTCTCTTGGAATCGGCGTCAAGGGGGCGAGTCAGCATCCCACGAGCGAGTGGCGACCACGGGATTGAACCAACACCGAATAGCTTCAGTGTCGGAATCATCTCGCGCTCCTCCTCACGGTAGACGAGGTTATAATGGTTTTGCATGGAGATGAAAGGCGTGAGGTTGTGCGTGATCGCGTAATCTGGTCCCTGGTTCAACGGAGTGGATTATGAGATGTCCTCCCTCTACTCACTCTGCATTTGATGGACTAAGGGAAGGTAAGTTTTACTTCTCACTACGGACAGCGTGTTTGTATCGATAGCTCACATTGATATGCATAGCAAGAGCTCATGCCGATGTAGCGCACGTATCCAGCCTTCACGACGTCGTGAAGAGCTTGCATCTAGCAGGAGCACAGTCAGACGGATCAGGGACGATTGTACGACAAAGGCAAGGCTCACGGTCTCCTCGATTGGCGTGGTGTAATCGAACCTATGACCTGTTGGGATTGATAGTGAGACACTGTCGTGATCCCTTAGCTCCCGATTGGCGACTCGCATTGAAGCACATCAACATAATCGAGCTGCAAGCGCTTCAAGCTCGCCTTCACGGAGTCAAATATGTGCTAAAGGAGGGGGGCAACGTCGTCAGAAGCGCGACCCAATGCTCCGGGTCTTCCTATGTACCTTCCGGTTAAGCCCATGCTGATTGATAATCCTGACCTCCTCTGGCTTTTTACCCATTGCGACAAGGTTTGTAGCGGGATCTGCGGGAACAGCGTTGTAAACCTGGCACGAGTAAGTCTTCCAGTCCTCCCGCTACGGTTGTGCATAGCGCTCACTTTCGTCATAATCACAAGCTCCTCGCGAGGCAGGTTGAGCTTCTTGATGGCATTACCAAGTGCCACTTCCGAGAGTCCATTCGAATACACCTGTCATCCACTTTCAGAGTGCGCGTGGAAAAAGATCATTAGTACAGCCACCAACGTTTGCCGTGTCGAAGGTCGTAATGCCGCGATCATAACTGCGCGCGTCACTTTGTCAGTGCTCATATATGATTCCCTCTGAACTCTACTTACGCAAATTTGATGTGCTTAATCGCTTCTTCTTCTCCAAGTACCCAGCCTTGCCAGTCCGGGCTTCCGTACTGCATAGTTCCCAAGATGATCTTTGAGACTTTGAGCCCCGAGTTTCCGAGGCGCACTTTTGTCGAGTCCGAATCAATAGCAGATCGTAGGGCAATCGTAGGGTACGTCTGAGCGACTAGACTGACCGTATGGCATCTTAGTCGGCATGATTAGGAGATAATATCGCACGGGCTGCGTGAGCTGGCCTATGTGGGTGGGTTGAAGAGTTGCTACAATCACGACGTCACACTAAGAGCGTATATATACCCCGACCCTGGGAACATCCATCACATCGGTGACCTCTCCTATGAATCATCACAGTATGTTCTCGATCGACCCACAGACGGTCCGATTTAGCCAGAGAAAACACCTTCGGTACAGTCAGCTCCGCGATCATATGGCCTTAAGTGTTACTTACGTTCTTACTCTGGCAGGCTTGGGCACGACCATAGTCTTCTAGTCGTCCAGTTTTTCTCCGATCTTACAAGCTGCGCCCACATGCCCATAACCCTTAGCTGAATGGAGGCGTTGCGCGGATCTGTGGCGATGAAGAACGGATACTGCGACTGAGTGGTAGTTGAGGGCGCAGAGCACGTCTGTAAGTGCCCACAATCCTGTAGGATTTTCGGAAGTTCTACTGAATACCCTGCCGAATCTACCAGTCAACTATGTCACGATATCCGTCATAGCAGAGTTCAGCTCATGGATCACCAACATCCTGTACATCACACAACACACGTGCATACAGCGGATAGGCCAGCATCAAAAAGACACACGTCCTTGTGCGGCTTGCGTGGAAATCGGAGCGGCGACATGCCGCACTAAAGTGGGTCACTGTACCCGGCGCTCTGCATCCGCCCGGTGCAGACTGAATGAGAAAGGCGCGGGCCCGCTCGAATAGGGGCGCCAATCCTGACGATAAGCTGACAACGTCCGTGTATTGGTCTAGGTTCTGTCAGTCGCAGAACACATGATAGGCTGCCCGGGGCTTCTCTAACTTTGAAGAAGCGCGCGCTCTGCCACTAGACTCGCGTCTCGCACTATGGACGCTCAAGCTGCTCGACCGGTGTGGGACCGCAGGCAATACGGATAGGCGAGGGCCGATCTGCCAAGGTAAATGCGCCGCTCTTGAGCCTGAGGGTATATCGGCTTCTCGACTTTACTTATAAACTCAAGAAGACCGGTCCAGCGCGCAAAGAGGTATTGACCGCAATGTCTTTCACCCCCGTCATCGCTTCCCTTGCTGCTGTGGCTCTCAGTATCCTCTTAACTCGCATTCTATTCGCTAACTCCAAACGCCGCCTTCCCCCAGGTCCAGAGCCTTCCTGGTTCTTAGGTAACCTCGGAGACATACCTAAGGAGCTACCGTGGGTCGTCTACCGGGATTGGGGGCGGATATATGGTGAGCGCTAACTTTTGCAAACGCATCCAAGACGAATGATGTTAACACTGGACCAATGATATGCAAGGGGACATCATTGGACTGCGACTACCCGGAAACCAGGCTATGGTCATTCTGAACTCCCCGAAGGCAGCGTTCGACCTCCTTGACAAGCGGTCCAATATCTACTCCGATCGACCAAAGTCTCTCGTAATCGAACTGTACGCCCGCGTTTCCTGTCATGGCATCAATCAGTTCACCTTCTGATGTGGTTTCCGCATGACCCCTTCATTAGAATGGGATGGAGTTGGAACACCCCATTGATTCCCTCCAACGAGGAGTGGAAACGCACTCGCCGCGCGTCTCTGCAACACTTCATTCCAAAGGCTATGCCCAAACACCTGCCGGTCCTCCTCCAAGAGTCTCGGAGATTTTTGCGGCTGTTGCAAGCCGAACCTGACAGGCTCCGCGAGCTGCTAGAATTGTGGGTAACCTGCTGCGTTTCGAGGCTTGTTTTCTAACCTGCTATGCGTCTCAGCTCATTCGCCGCCACGACACTGAAATGCATGTATGGGATTGAAGTCACTCCCGGAGACAAGACGTACATCCCCTTGTTGCACGATGCTCTCAAAGGGCCTACTCAGGCTCTCATGGCGGGGAGCTTCTGGGTTGAACACATCCCGATCCTACAATACGTGCCTGCATGGATGCCCGGCGCTGGGTTTCAGAAGAAATTTGCGGAGTGGAGGGAACTCGCCGTGCAGCTGCTAGAGACTCCCTTTGCTGAGGCAAAGCGCTCATGGGTGGGTCTGAACGGCATGGTGCTCGCATCTGAGAGTGCAACCTGATACTGCCGCGTCATTGTATAAGCTCAACGGCGAAGGCTTCCACTCGGCATCGCACGAGATGCTTGAGACCATTTCTCAAGCGAATCTTGCGCTTGAAAAGGCTACGGATGAGGAACGGGTAGCGAAAATTGGGGCCGCAAATGTTTATGCAGGTGAGAATGACCCTCACCTGAGACTCTGCCGATGATGCGACATTCCTATCATAACTACAGCGGGTTCAGATACTGTAGGTACATGTTTTCTAACTCGTAACGTCAGATCTCACACGTGTTATAGACGTTCTCTACGCTACTCTCATTCTTCATGGCAATGGCCATGCACCCCGAGGTACAAGCCAAAGCTCAAGCCGAGCTCGACGCCGTTATTGGCCCCGACAGACTCCCCGAACATAGCGATCGCTCCTCCCTGCCGTACATCAACGCCGTCGTGAAAGAAGCTTACCGCTGGCAAAACGTTGTGCCCCTCGGGGTGGTGCATAGGTGTGTGGAGGACGACGAGTACGAAGGTTATGATATTCCCGCAGGGACGCTGGTGTTCGCCAACATTTGGTAAGTGTTCTGTGCGCAACGGTTCCGCCCCTGCTCACGTCAAATAGGGCGATGATGCATGACCCGGAGACATATCCGGATCCTGAGCGTTTTGAACCTGAGAGGTATCTGAAAAACGGTGTCCTTGATCCTGACGCTCCGGATCCAGGAGACGTAGCATTCGGTTTCGGCCGCAGGTATGATGTGCGTTCTCGAGCCTTTCTGAAGATGTTGAGAACCGTGCCCCTAGGGTATGCCTTGGAAAGAACCTAGCAGACGCGGCCATCTTCATCAACGTTGCATCCAGTCTTCACGTCTTCCGGATCTCCCCTCCCACAGACGTTAATGGGCAACCAGAGAAAGTAGAAGTGAAAGTGACCACAGGCTTTCTCTCGTAAGTACCCAACTCCGATTCAGTTTTGTATTCTCATTTGCACATCTCGATTGGTCTCGCATCTCTTAGATACCCGTATGGCTTCAAATGTACGATCATGCCTCGTTCGACCGCAACGGAGGCCCTGTTGCGGGATTAGTTGCGTGCTAAGAGGGCTGATTTGAATTGACGGACCGATCACCACCGCGACAGTATATAGTTGTGTACGCTTTGTCGAGACTTTTGAACAGGTACGAAGCATGAGTGCTCGGTAGAAGCTTACAATGAGTATGAGCGGGGCGCTGCTGCCAGTTTGCGTGAAGTCGTCGAAACACGTGATCGCGCCGCCGAACGCGACTCCGCGTAGGCGCCGATAGAGGACACTAGTATCACGCCCACCGTGACCTTGTACCTCGCCACCGCGTTGTATTCTCTTTGTTTCCCTCGTGGAGTCCAATCACTTCGAGCCATCATTATGGACTCCTTCGACCTCTCTAACGTGGACATGCCCGCGAGCGGCTCACGACTACTCTCCGAACCTACCCCAGACATCAGCTCGAGCTCCTCCGTATCCCGAACCGGGCCCGGAGGTGACGACCTCTCTATCTCGGAGCTCTCGCTTTCTTCGAAGCCGCGGACAAAATCAGCGAATCGCCGACCGTTTAGTCTTCTCGCTCGTCCTCCGTCTCCGCCCGACGAGAGCGCGATCGCAGATGAGGAGGGGGAGGATGGGGAGGGCGGGATGGACGAGACCATGACACAGGAGGAGATGGAGAAAGCGCGACGAGCTGCGGCAAAGACGCGCGAGGAAAGGCTTCAACACGATCTCTTCGTGCTTAAGAAACTCAATTCCGCGTTCGATGTGTACAAGGACGCATTGAAAGCGACAAAGTCAACCACAGATGTGAGCAGATTTGCTAGATGTTTGTTGAAGTGTGACAAACGAACTCGACTGTGTTGTAGCGGGTGTCAGTTCGATTGGAGCACACCAACGCGCTTCTCAATAAATACGTCCGAATATTGTCAAGATCGGAGAAGATCACAAAGCTCATGTTAGATGAGGGGTGGCAAGGCGCCGACGCTGTATGTGTTTCCCCCGTCGTTGCTCATTAACATGTGCTGACCTCTTTGTTTCATAGGACTATGAACAGATCGAACGCGAAGAGGCAGAGGCTCAGGAGCGGGCGCGACGCGAAGAAGAGGAGCGTCGGCTTGCGCTGCAGCGCGAACGGGAGCGGCTGGAGCGGGAGCAGCGAGAACGCGAAGAGCGAGAGGCACGCGAGCAGGCAGAGCGGGAGAGGGCCGAGTCTGTGAAGACTACAGGGAGAGGCAGTGGCGTCAGAGGCGTACGGGGAACGCGTGCATCCATGCGAGCAGCAAGCGCGGCTCGAGGTGGTGTTCCCCGCGGACGTGGTGAGTGCCCTCGACTCGCCCTTGGACATCAACATGTTGAAGCATGGCAGGTACGTCGACCGCAACAGCTCGCGGAGGGTCCGTGCCGCCGAGTGGCATACCTGCGTCAAGGCGAGGAACAGGAGTACCGGTCCGCACCAGCACTACAGGAAGGGGTGGCATACCACGACGCACCTAAGGACGATCGAAATGTGGCATCGGCTCGCTCCGGTGCGTTACTTCGATGTACATATCCTTACACGCGCTCTTGGCAAGACTCATCCGTGGCACTCAACGGAGTGAGTATTCACACATTCACGAGCGTGTGTGGGAGGACCTCTTGTTGATTCTCGGCTCCAAGTTGTTATGTTCAGTCACCTATGCACAGCATGCAGTCTGTGTGCCGCCTAAACGAACTTCTTTGTGCCCCAGTCAGAGGACAATGGCCCCACCCATCGTACTAGCACCATTCCGATTGATGCCCTACGACTGTTGAATTTACGCAGCGTCTCAACAATCGCTTGCTATGAGCCTTAGAGCTTAGCTCCCGGCCTCCCGCTGCTCGAGAGGACAAACGATGACAATTTTCCCATGCGCTAAAACAACATCAACGTGAAACTCTTGTTCTTACCGTTTATCCTTTTCTATGCAGTGACTGTCTTGGTTCGCGTCGGATATGTACGTTCCCCAATTGCCTAAAGCAAGGTATTCGCCGTTTGAATCGCTGATTTTGTTTAGGCCAATATGCCTTGCGTAGGCACCCCTCTTTCCCCGAGACTATCGATGCTCGTTCCTTATATATAAACCTGACTTGAACACTGTTCACAGTTTACAGAACCGCCCAGGTCGTCCAGATCACCGACCTGAGTACAAGCCCACCACTGTGCAAGCGTCTCCGCATCGCTTCGATGTCAAATAATCCCGATCACATAGCTGGTAGATTCAGTGAGCTAGCTTGACCTGCTTTATGCAAGTCTGGAATGGAATGCTCACACTTTCACACCCGTATAGACTCGTTGGACAAGCCCCTCACAGACCCACACGAGTTTCTCAAATTGCTCGCCCCGGACACAATGCAAGATCCTCAAGCGGCTCGTGAATGACCCGGCCATCGTCCCAGCAGTGACAGCAGCGATGCACGCGCCCCTCGACTTCGAAGCCTTCAGTACCTCACTCACTGTGATCCGCCACCAAGTCGACACCACGCGCGGCCGACTGCGTTATGCAGATGACCGGCGCGCGAAGCTCATTGGCACCGGAGACTACCCCCGCGCGATGACGCCGTTCCTGGACGACGTCGCACGCGTGGCGCGTTTGCCGTGCGCGGAGGCCACCGCCTACGCCTTCGAGCTGCTGCTCGCTGTCGTGGACGCGAGCGTGCCCCAGCTGCGTAACTATCCCTCTGGCTGCCACGTCCACAAGGCGTCCCTCTAAAGGGCGGACGCGATGCTTGTCGCGCTCGCGGAGCGGCAGCGGAAGGAGGGGGGAAAGAGGTTCGATGCCAAGCGAGTCTTGGAGAAGATCAAGACAACGGGAGAGAATATGAGGGTGAACTTTCAAATCGAAGAGTGGCTCCCGAGGACTGAGGAGCTACTGAAGGGGTGGCTTGGTGTATTCGAGAGCGGTGGTGATCACGATGAATGTATGGCGCAGAGATACCCTGTCTTGTCGCTTAACTCGCTGTGAAAGTTTATAGAGCTTGTAACTAATAAGTTGGGCGCAAAGGGCATTCGTTGGAAATCATACGGTGAGTTCCGCATACTTCCGCGGTAGTACTTATTAGATTCATAAGACAATTTGATAGCCGAGTTTATGTTCCATCAAGACGGCGGTTGGGTTGGTATATATAAGCTTTGTCTCGGTGTGAACACGTACACTCGCTCCAGACGTTCTCGCTGTGATGCCCAGGAAACGCAGCCAGAGAGAAAGCGACTCGGAAAATAGCCTGTCTGAACTCACCTCGCAGAGTTCAGACGGCGAGCCTCCTAGGAACGCCAAGCGGCGTATGTTACGGCGGTCTGCTAGCGACGCGGGCAGAGCAGGCCTTGCGAGCTTGGAAGGTGAGTTCCGGTGCCGATTCAAGTAGGGGGGATATGATCCTGACATGCGGGGATACTACCACGTCTTCAGACCCAATCACTGAGCCACGCGATCTGCTACCGATACTCACCCCCGAGGTGCAAAACAACATTCTTACGTCTCTACTCAACGACCCTGTGGTAGGATTGGCAGTCACGAAAGCCATCCAATCGTCTCTTGTGGCAGCTATGCCTGCGTACGTGAAACAAGTGAAAACGAGACTGGACCTGGCTGTTGATCGACTACACCCCGACGACTACCGCAACTTGGCAGAGATCATCGAGTTCAGCGACGTCCTCAAGGCGGTTGAACCTTTCCTCGCCGAAGTCGCTACTATCGCACGCCTTCCATGTCCCGGGAGCGCCAAGGCCGCGTATGACCTGTTGCTGCTTGTCGCGAGCGGCAGCCTGCCCACGATGGAGAACTCGGCAGAAGACGACAGACACAGGCGGTCTTTCGACGAGGCCGCGGACGCCATGCTCGTCGCCCTCGCCGGGCGGCGCCGCGCCGAAGAAGGCGCTGCCTTCGACTTCTCGAAGACGCTGGAGAGATTGAGGGCGGTGGCGCGACGAGTGAAGAAGGACTTTGGATTCGGATACTGGTTCGACAAGTCGAGAGCGCTCATGGAAGGTTGGGTGGCCGCATCGAGTCCGGAGCTCTCCGCGGGGCGTAAATGACGTTACTCCTCGTCTCCTTCCACAGCGGATGCGGTTTGCGGCGTAGAAGGTGCGGCAGTACGACGTCGGTTGAGTGTGCTGTGGCAGAGGGCCGGACCCCAATTGTCAGTATCAGCAGTCTCGAAGGTGTGGCAGAGTTCAGGGGGAGCGTTTGGCTAACCAACGGTTCGCGAAGCCCATGATATTTTGCTGAAGGCGTGGGCCCACCCTCTGCTAGTACTGCATCCGATTGTGCCTAGCCCGAGGATCAGTGCGGGAACTTGGCACAAGTGGAATCATGAATATTCGAGATAGGTCTCGTAACCAGTGATGTTCAGACTGCGCGGAAAGAGCGCAGCGTGGGCTCTATAATGTTGATGGATTGGCGTGCGCACTGCATAACAGCTGTGCGCTCGAGAATATGGATATAGAGACCCGATGATGATGGTACATGTGATCCGAGTTGTATGATAACGAGTGTACGTGGGACAAATACAAGGAAGGAAGGAAAACGTGAATGGCGTGGACACAAAAGAAATCGAGAAACGAGTCCAGAACATAAGGATATCGAGTGCCGACAATCAACAGAGACGTGCTTAGCACATGCCCTCGTCGATCATAAGCCCACACCGTCTGCAGACAACCTTGCGGTCGAGCAAGCAAAGTCCGATACCGAGCGGGAACCAGAGGATCGCAGCAAGAACACCTGTGCGGTTGCAATACACAGTGAGTCAACGCGTTCGGCCGGCAGCTGACGCGCGAGGAATCACTCACCAAGGAAGCCGAACTTGGACGCCGGGACGTGCCTGCCCTCCTGGAGGCACACCATCTGTGGGTGGTCGGGGGGTAGAAGGGAGACGACGCGCTCGCCGGTAGAGGGGTTGATGTAGTTGTACACGACCGTCCCTCCTGGCTGGGTCTGCCCGGTGGGGGGCATAGACGGGCCAGCTTGTTGGTAGGTACTCGTTTGAGGGAGGGATGGGGGCACTTTGACATCGCGGCCTTTCGACGCGCTCTCTGGGTAGTAGCCGGGTGCTGCACCTACAACCGTTGTCAGTTGGGAGATACGAAAACGCGGAAGGGGTAACGCACTTCTATCCCCGTTTACCGCAGCATCGTAGGAAGGGGGAGCCTGCTGGGGCATGCCCTGCTCCTCATAGTCGTTATCCTTTACCTGTAGCATCGAGTCATGACGTCAATTCCTCGGGTATTCGTACATGCAGCGGACGCGGAAAGGGGCACGCACCATGGATGAGTATGAAGCTGTTGGGTCGACGATCATGGCGGGCTGTGGCTTTTGTAGGGGGTGGGGGAGGCGGCGCAAACAAGCCCCGTCCGTGGGGTTTTCAAGTAATCGGAGCCGCAGGGCCCCGCATAGCTGCGGGCCCGCATGTCGAGCAATCCGCGTCTAGCAGCTGTCATCGGTGGGCTGCGCCTCGACTGCGCTCCCCTTGCCAGGCCTTCGTGGCGCACCGCCTCCTCCTTCCTCGGCGCGGCCGTCCACGTCACATAGCCGGCCTGAGAAAGCGCACGTGGGCGTCGGGCGTGACCCCGACGGCGCGTCGGGAGGCGGGTCACGCATCACGCCCGCGGTATCGATCGTGCGATCGAGGGCGATCTGCCAGTGCCCGCGCGTCTCGCGCTCGGCGACGATTTTTCTGCCTCGCGTTTTTCAGACGCGCGCGGGCGTCTGTCCATATCTGTGTCCCTCTCCGTCTCTCCGCGTCTCGTCTCGGTTCGCTCGTCCTTCGTGCACGCCGTTCCCCTCCTTCTTCACCCACCCACCCGCCAGTGCTTGTACTTCTTCCGCGTGCAGTCGCATCTGTCTCAATAGCCCTTTACGTTATCCAAGACACGAACCCAACTGTAGCATAAACGAACCCATCCACCATGAGCGCGGGCCCATCTTCCTCTGGCGCGGAGCCGATGCAGCAGGATCAGGTTTCCGCGGACAACATGACCTCCAAAGACTAGTGCGTCGGTGTTAACTCCACACATTGCGCGTTGTCCGTTGTTGACGCGCTCACTTGCTGCTGTTCTGCAGCTATGCGGACTCGTACGCGCACTTCGGTGGGTCCCTCTATGCTCGACTTGCACGTCTGCAGAGAATGCTGAACTATTTTACAGGTATTCACGAAGAGATGCTCAAGGATTCCGTCCGGACGGGCTCGTACCGGAACGCGATCATCAACAACCCCCATCTGTTCAAGGACAAGGTCGTGCTCGACGTCGGTTGTGGCACGGGTATCCTCAGCATGTTCGCGGCCAAGGCCGGCGCGAAGCATGTCGTCGGTGTACGTTCCTCTGTGCATCGTTCTTGTTACATTTAACCCTCAACGTTCTATTTGATGTGCATTAGGTCGACATGTCGAACATCATCGACCAGGCCATCAAAATCGTCGAAGCCAACGGCTTCAAGGACAGTACGTATACCGTCACCGCCCTTCGCTTGGGAGACGCTCGTGTTACTGACTTGTACGTACCCCCGCAGAGATCACGCTCGTCAAGGGCAAGCTCGAGGAGGTCACGCTCCCGTTCGACAAGTTCGACATCATCGTTTCGGAGTGGATGGGCTACTTCCTGCTGTACGAGTCTATGCTCGACACGGTCCTGCTCGCGCGCGACAAGTACCTCAAGCCCGACGGGCTCATCTTTCCCGACGTCGCCACGCTCTACCTTGCCGCGATCGAGGACTCGGAGTACAAGGAGGAAAAAATCAACTGTGCGTCGCCTCCGCTCTCGTCCCTGTCATAGTAGAGGGCGAGAGCTGACGTCAGGATTCGCGTGGGCAGTCTGGGATAACGTGTACGGGTTTGACTACTCGTGCATTAAGGAGATCGCCCTCCGCGAACCTCTCGTCGACACGGTGGAGCTGAAGGCGGTGGTGACGGACCCTTGCCTCATCAAGGTACGTGCGCCTCAATGCTTCCAAATACACGCCGCAATGCCAACTGCCGTCGGCAATAGCACATAGACTTGAGGACGGTGAAGAAGGAGGACCTCACGTTCACCGCCCCGTTCACGCTCAAGGCGACAAGAAACGACTGTACGTATCCCCGTGACGGAGATGTGCGTCATACAGTCCACTCACGCCGCCATCTCCGCGGCCTCCGCTCCGTCCACAGACGTCCACGCGTTCCTGGCCTGGTTCGACATCCTCTTCGACTGCACACACACGAAGGTTAAGTTCTCGACGGGGCCCCACGCCAAATACACGCACTGGAAGTGAGTTGCCGTTCCCCTGACGTCCGTCGTTCTGAGCGGGAGCTGTTCTGCTAACCGAGCGCCACACTCCGCGAACCGCAAACGCAACAGGCAGACGGTGTTCTACACGCCCACGACGCTCACCGTCTCCGCGGGGGACGAGATCACGGGCCGGCTGTCGTGCGCGCCGAACGCGCGCAACAACCGCGACCTCGACATCGCGGTCTCGTACCAGGCCCCGAGCGAGGAGGCGGTTGAGATCCAATACAAGATGTGCGTCCCTCTTTCCTACCCTGCCCTGCCTTAGCCCCACCTTCCATTCCGTTCCGGGGGTGGCTTTCCGTGCTCTTCGGGGGCGCGACGGCGAGCGTACGCTGACCGTCTGTCAGGTCGTAATCTGATCTGGGCCATTCCTCTGCCGCCGCTGCACTCGCATGCTGCCCGAACGTGACGCGGTGCTCGCTCCGGTCCTGCTCGTGTGCCCGCGCGGGCCGGGACGCGCGATGGCGATGATGGTGATAATGATGTGTGGGGGTTCGTTCGGGCGTCCGCGGGCCGTCGTCGTGCCTGTGAATGCGTCGTGATGACCGCCTGTGTGTGTGCGGGCTTTACAGGTACTGAAGCGGATGCGGACGTGGACGTTCAAGGGCGATGGGCTTTGTGCGAGGCGCGTGCATTGGCACTAGCAGGACGGGTGCGGATCCTTTCGTGGGCTTCTGGCGAGCGGTAGTGCAGGGAAGGGGTAGCGAGGGGGCAGGGGCACGGTGGGGAGTCGGAGCGCCGCCGAGAGCCACGACTAGCCAAGAAGGTTCAAGACGGTAGGGGGGTACGTGGCGTAGGCCAAGTAGTCGCCGGGGTCCAGTGTTGAAGTCAAAGCTAAAAAGACGATGTTCGGGCAGTCAACATCTGTGATTGTGATTGGAGAAGGCGCGAAGCTTTGTGCGGCGTGCGTGCGGCCGCGAACGCTGTGGCAGGAGAAGCGGGAGAGGGCGCGGGAGCTGAGCGGGGAGAAGCCCACGGTCAGCGAGTGGTCAGCGGTGCACATGTGCAGACTGGGTGGCGTTGGGAGATCAGGAGATGAGGAAGAGAGAAGCTGATATGCCGGCGGCAGCGTGACTACCCTGCCCTGGGCCGCAGAACCTGAGCCTGTCTCGAGCTTGAGAGAGGGTTTGGTGGCGGCCTTCGGTGCTCGGTCGGCGGCTGTATCGGGCGAGGGTGCCGGCGTGGCGCCCGCCTTGCTCGGGCGACGGCGTCTTGCGGGCGCTGGACGAGTACCCTCGAGTCTCCCGCGCTCAGGCTCTCCTCTGCCCCAAACCGCGATCGTGGCTGCTTCCCCGCGCACTCCGATCTATAAGTATATCCCAGCCGCCCCGGCCTCTCCATCTTCTCTCCTCTCTCTGCCCTGCCCTGCTCTGCCCTGCTCTCGCCGCCTCCGGTATAGATTCCCCCTCTCTTGCCGTCCCGCCCCCGCTTGCACTGACTCCAGTCTGGCTCCCCGCCCGACTGCGTTCTCAACCGTCCCCTTCGCCTGCCGTCTCCCCGAAACTACGATGCGGCACCGCACCCTCTCTTCCAGGCCCGCCGACGATGCGCAAGCCGCGCTCGACCGCCTGCCGATGGAGATCCTGCTGGAGGTCGCCAGCTACCTCTCGTCCCGTGCAGACCTGCTGCAGCTGAGCCAAGTGGTGCGATCCCATCTCCCTTCTTCTGATCCGGGTCGTGCGACCACCGACAAAGCCGTCCTGACTGCTCCGTCCTCCCCCTCCCCTGCCCGCCCCGTCGCTGCCGGTCGCCGTGCCGCGCACCCTCGCAGTCGTCGCAGGTGCACGCCAAGGTCGCGCCAGCGCTGTACGCGCACGTCGAGCTCCATGGCGCGACGCAGTGCGAACGCACGCTCGCAATGCTCACGCGCCGCCCGGACGTCGCCCGGCACATCCGCACGCTCGCCGTACATCCCGAGGACGACGCCGCGGTGCCGCTGTCGTCGTCGTCGAGCCAGCTGCAGCACCTCCGCGCGTGGGACTGTGCCGGGGTGGTTTCGCGCGCGGTCGTCAAGGCCGCCGCGCACCTCGACGCGCTCGCCCGTTTCGACTGGGTTGGGGAGGACATGCTCCCCGACGACCGCATGTGGGCCGAGTTGCGAGCACGGTGAGTAATGCTTGGTCCCCTCGGTTCTCGCCCGTTCTACCGCGCCGCGCCCGGTGCCGAGTGCGGGTGCTTCGCCGTGATTTTGTGCGCGTCGGGAGAACGAGTGGCAGCTCCGCCCTCCGTTCCGTCGGCTGCGGAGCGCCTAGTGTATTCGCTGTGTTGTGCGCTCCCGTGCTTGAAGGGTGTCGAGCTGACAGCCGCTTCCCTCTTCTGTCTTGGGCTGCAGGTGTCCCCGTCTCCGACACATCGGGACGACCTTTGGCTGCTTCTTGCCTCGGCCGTCGAGCGCGGTGAGTCGGCCCATGACATCATCGGCTCCCCGATCTGACCCTGACTCTACCCGACCCTCGGCTAAACGTGACCCCGCGACTGTTCGCTTGCAATGCCCGCGACGCTCGATTCGGACCCGCGCAACAGCTCTTCCAGTTCGCGGACCTCGTCGGCTTCGCGCTCACACTCAAGGATGGCTTCTACGCGCACTCGCTGCACCTGCCCTCTCGAGGTTTGTCCGGCACCAAGACTCACCTCGTCCCCGGCCTCGCTGACCAAGAGCCAGAGAGCGAGCCCGTCTTCAGCCGTCTCTGGGACATGCTCGCCCTCCGCTGCCCTAACCTCGAGTCCCTCAGGCTCGTCGGCAACTCTTCAGAACCAGGTGACCCCACAAGGCTCTATGCAGCGACGTGGCCCAAGCTCCGCCATCTCGGCCTCTCCGCCCTCGTCTGGAACACGACTCCCATCGGTGCACAGGGACAGCTGCCGCCTTCCCCGGATTTCATCTCCTTCCTCGAGCGCCACCCCCACATCGAGAGTTTGCATCTACTCGGACGCCCGAGTACGAACCAAGTCGATCTTTCCCGCCTCGATCCGGAAGCGCTCCCGAACCTCAAGGAGTTCAGCGGCTCGTTCAGCCTGCTCCGCATGCTCGTTGACCGCACCCACCCGCACGACCCCAACGCACCCGTCCCAGCGCCGGCGGGGAACGCGAACGCGAACGCCCAGCCACAGAACCAGAACGCCAATCCGAACCTGAACCCTGTCCCGCCGGCGCCGACGCCGCTGGCCAAGACGCTCGAGCGCATCTGCTTCCCGCACGCGATGCACCTCCGGGACCTTACCCCGCTTGCAATCTCGCGTGTGCTCGTGGGTATGCACGCGCTACGCTCAATCAAAGCCACGTTCGCGATCCAGGGCGGGTACGACAGCAACGGTGTGTTCAAGACCATCGTCGCGTCGTGCCCACAACTCCTCGACCTCGACCTCACGTGTACCTGCAGACCGTCGTTCTTCCTGGTGAGTGTACACATGTAGGCCCTGGTCGTACCGCGCGCGGGACACTAACGGCTTCCTTCAGGACGCCTTCGCGAACTCACTCCGCGGCCTCTCCCGACTCCGCACCCTCTCCCTCGCGCTCGTGCGCATGCCAGGCGAAGAACCGATGCACGTCGGCGCAGCCCGCATCGCGCTCGCGAACCCGCGCCTCCGCGCCTTCTCCCTCGCCTTCATCCCCGTGCACGCGAGCCCGGACCAGCCCGCCCCGCCCCTCGAGCGCGGCGACTTCGAGCTCGCGTGCGACGCGCACGGCATCCCCGTCGCGCTCGCCGTCACTTCTCGCGCTGCGCCCCTGTGGCCGTGGCAGCGCGCGGCGGGCGTCGGCCCCGGGGCTGGGCTCGCGGAGTGGTTCGCGGGCGCGGCGAGCGCGCTGGGCGTGGAAGGCCCGTTGTTGTTGCTCGAGAACAGCGTGGGCTTGGGCGGACTTAGGTTTGGGCTGGCGGGGGCGCCGATCGCGGCGCACGCTGGGGGAGGGGGCGCGGGCTTGTTTGGGGGCGCTGCGGGCGTTGTGGGTGCGGGTCTTATGGGCATGGGCGTCGGCGCGGGCGTCGGCGCGAACCACGGCGGTGGCCACGGTGTCGGTGTCGGCGCAGGGCTCAACCCCGGCGTCGGCGCGAACGCCGGCGGGATGGGGCTGGGAATGGGGCTAGGTTTCAGTTTGGGGTTGGGTATGGGCAAGGACGGGCGTGGGGTGAGCGTGCGACGGTGGGTGCACGACTTGCGCCCGAGCGGGCACCCGGACGTGCGCCCGAAGAGCGCGGGCGAGCTCCTGCTCGAGCGCAGCCCTGCGGGCGAGGAGGCGCGCCTGATGGCGTTCTGCTTGTGCTTGCTCGTGCTCACTCTTTGGGCCCTCGCGATGAAGGCCGTGCGGTGAGCGGTGAGAATGAGTGTTTTGAAGGAAAGAAGGGTGTGGATCCCTTACTATACCTAGTTTTACGAGGAGTGCTGTATGTTAATACCATACCAGATCGGAAGCAGTCTGGCATCAAGCAATGCATGCTTTCCACTGCTTTTTGTGCCCGTCACTTTTTCGCTGCCCACCAAGATCTTACCTGGTCTTGCCAGACATATAGACCAGTGTGTCTTTGTCTCTCTTCCAGGCAGATTCATTCGCGAGTACGATATCCGGTACATGTTTCGCATATATTGCAAAAGGCCGGGATCGGGAGGTACTTGCGAAGAGGAGAATGAGAGAAGTGCGAAGCAAATATGCGTACAGGTTCTATGTATATACTCCGAAGAAGAAGGGAGAACCGTAAACACCAACCACGCCAAACGCTAAACGCCAAACGCCAAACGACTCGTCGTGAAGGGGAAGGGAGGGAGGGACGCCGCGTCGACCAGGAAGAAGCGAGGAACGAGAGATGCCGTGATATATCGAACGGAGATGCGCACACTCACAAGCGAGCGGGAAGACGAGAGGGGGAGGGAGGGAGACAGAGGAGCATGGAGCACAGATCACAGGTGTGTACATGTCGCAGGATGGTAATAGCAGCCAAGCCGGGGGGTATGGAGGCGGACACTTGGGAGGGACTTGGCCGGTGAGATAAACAGGAGATTGAGAGGGCATATGGTGCATCGGGTACGTCATACGGGGGCGGGAGAGTGTAATGGGTACATGGTAGATTGTCTGTCAGGCGAGGGAGCGGTTGTGGACAGTCGAGCAGCCGGGAAGAAGTGGCAGGAAGCAGGGAGAGGGAAATGTACACCCGTCCGTCGTGGACGATTATGATACAGCAGTAAAGGACAAACAGGCCAGGGTCGGGTCGGGTCGGGAGTCGTCGTGCGCGACAGACACTACTTCGCCT
Organism: Grammothele lineata; assembly: GCA_002150815.3. Taxonomy (NCBI): domain Eukaryota; kingdom Fungi; phylum Basidiomycota; class Agaricomycetes; order Polyporales; family Polyporaceae; genus Grammothele; species Grammothele lineata. The sequence continues at coordinate 125,658 of NDFF03000075.1, forward strand.
GCGGCGGGGGCACGTCCGAGAACGTGATCGCGAGGCAGCCGAGCCACGCCATCTCGACCACGGCGCGGCCGATGGGCGTGATAGCGTGGACGGGGTCGAACTGGTCCATCATCTCCTCCTCGTGCACGGGAGACGGCGGCTGCTGCACCTGATGCTCCTCCACGACCGGCTGGCAGAGCCCGACTTCCTTCAGGCCCTCGGGGTCGAATTCGATGTCGCGGTCTCGTCCGGAGCATATTCCGATGATTGCGTCATGCGGCCGGTCCTGGTCGACGAGCTTCGCGGGGAGAGATGCCATCGCCTCCGCGACGGGTCCGGTAATGGTGAGGCCCTCGCTGGGAAGGCGCACCCCCGTGCCGAGGAAGTCCCCGTACGAAACGAGGCGCGCGTTGACGCTGAACGAGCCCTTGGGGATGCCTTTTGCCTTCGGGGACGCCGAGGACGTGACGGCGGCGAGCGAGTCCGCCCGGGAGCGCTTCTTGTTCGCCTCACCCTTCTTGCCCTTCTTGTCGCGCTCGATAGGCACGTAATACACGATCAGGTACCACCGCTGCTCGAACGGGATGTCGCACTTGGCCGGGTCCTCGCCAGGCATTGCCGAACCCTCATCTGTGCTCCCAGGCCAGAGCGGGAGAAGCATGTGCAATGCCTCGGGATGCACCCGCTCGAACACGTTCACGCCCGCGGTGTTCTTCATCGGCTGCTTGCCCTTGCTGCGCTCGTTCCGGCTCGTGCGGAACGTGGGCAGCAGCCCGACATCCTTGAACGACTCGTTGAGGTTGTGGATTACGCGTTCCTGTTCCTCCTGCTTCGCCCGCGGCGCGAGCGTGACCCACGGCGGCTGCGTAGACGTGAAGGGCCCCGGGGGCGCCCCCGCGGGCTTGCCAGACGGGGAGCGGCCGCTCTGGCCGGTAACGCGTTTCACGATGCGGCCCATGAAGCCTGGGCTCTTGCGCTCGTCCGAGTGGTGGTTAGACTGTCCGCGAATGTACTCGATGCGTGTCGAGTCGAGGGCTTCGAACGCCTCAGCGTGCGAGGTGCGTGGATGGCGCTCGAATTCTTCGTCATCGTCGTCGAGGTCCATGGCATCCTCGCGTACCGTGACGTCTAACGACGAGGCGGGCGAACGAGTGTCCATTGAGTCTCGAACGGGCAGTGTTGCAGTGCTGATGGAGGGGGCATAGTGGGATGTCGAGGATCCGGCCAGGGTGGGAGAGAGAGGGGCGGTAGGGGAAGAGCCGTTGTGCGATCTCATGGGGACGTCTTCGTCCGTCGTTTGATGCGTAGTGGCCGAAGACGCGACGCTTCCTGCGCTCGTGGTCTGGCTAGAAGAAGACGCGGACGTGCCAGACGTGCCCGAAGTGGTCTTCCCGCTCGGCTTGCTTTTGTCTTTGCTCTTATCCTTGGGCCGGTCCTTGTCCTTGGACGAACGCGACTTATCTCGACCATTCCCGTTCCGATCTCGCTCCCGCTCCCGCTCAGCTCCCCGTGCGGACGAGCTCCCGTCCGCGAGCAGCCCGTGCGCATTCAGCTGGCTCGTCGTCCGCGTGCTGGTGAACTGCGCTTGCACGTCCATCGTCGCGAGCAGGATCGTCCCACTCGTATGCACGTGGAAGGACGTCCCACCCGACTTCTGCGCGTTGCGCCCGAACAAGCCGTATTTGCGGAAGATGCTGAACGCGACGGCACGAGAATGCCTATGGATAATCGAGTGCGGGCCTCCACGTGTATTACCGCGGGAGAAAGGATCGGGGATATGGCGGACGTTGATACGCTGGGACGGCGCCTTACTCGGGTCTGCAGATACCGCGTTAGCACCATCTTCCCTACCAAATTCGAAAAGGCACGTACGCTCTGTCCACTGCTTGTCGACCTTGAACCTGCCTACATACTGGTGCCTCCAGAGCTCATGCACGGCCGGCCTCCCGGAGCGGGACGAGAGTACGACGCCACCCGGGCCGTCCGCCAGCTCCTTTTGGAAACTCCACTCCTCGCGGCGGAGCATGTAGCCTTTGTCGTTCTTGCGGAGGTGGCTCATGAACGCGTCGTCACTCATCGTCGTCGTGCTCGAGCGGCGGCCGCTCGAGAGCGAGCCCGTCTCCCATGGCGCGATCGACGCGCTCGCGCTCGGCCGGCGTGCGTCCCGCGCCCCGGGCGCAAGGTACGACGATGCACCACCGGACGACCAGGACGAGCGGCGTGTGCCGTCGCCGAGGATGTACGTCAGGTCGAACCCGTCGTAGCCGTTGTACGAGTCAGGCGGCACAGCGTCGCCCTGGGCGCCGTTCGCTACCGGCTGCTGCGAGGTAAGGTCTTGCTGGGCCTTGGTCTGCCAATCAATGCGTGGGACAGACTGACTTGTGGCATGTGTGAGGGGAGAGGGGAGGGTGGGACTGCGTGTGAGGTCGTCGTGGGGGCGGCTCATGCGCCGTCCAGCGGTGATGGTCGCCTCACTATCTTCGCGGTCACGGAGGGACGAGCTGGGGGCGCTGGACATGACCCATGGGGCGCTACCGCGCCGCGAGTGGGCCCTTGACGAGATGGAGCTCGCGCTCGACTCTCCCCCGTTCTCCATTATCCGCGCAAACGTGACTGGAGAAGGCGCACCGGTACCGGAATGGTGGTATTCATCGTCATCATCCTGGTCCAAGACACTCATCGCACTGCTCTTCGCCTCGCCTCTTGATGGGCGCGGCCCATAATGCTCCGATCCGCCTCCGAAGGTGTGCAGGGACGCAGTGTCCGACACGTCGTCGCGCGAGACGTTGCGGTAGTCGAACTCGACGTCAGTGTCCAGATCCTCCCCGCCGTCGTCGTCCGCTGCCGAATCGAGGTCTGCATCTGAATCAGCCTCGGGACGGGGAGGCGAAGAGGACCCCGAGGGGCCCGCCTGGCCATTGATAGGGAGGGACGGGCGGCGAGTGCCGTCGTCGATAGCACGCATCTTGGCTCTATTCTGTCTGGCCACCTCCTCTTCGTCCTCGTCCGACTGCTCTACCTCGTCTATATCCCTGGTGTTTCCACGAGGCGTACGCGTGCGGGTACCGGCGCTCGAGACGGACGGACGCGGTGTGCGGTCGATTGCGCCTGTGCCAGACACGGTAAAGGGGCTTATATGCTCCGTGCGACGGGAAACGTTGGATGGAGCGGCGCCGAAGGTATATGTTGAAAGATTTGAGTAGATATCGTCCGGCGGTGCTAGACGTTGAACACTATCTGACGCGTTGTTGGTTGGAGGTGATGAGGGCGACGTCTTGGCCGGGGGTTGATGGAGGATGGTGGGAAGGGAAGGGCGGCGGGAGGAGCTGATGGAAGAGGAGGGCGTATGAGCAACGCGCCGGGGAGGGAGCGGCAGCAAATGCGGCGGACGCGAGACCGTCGTACTGTGCGCCCTGCAAAAGGAATATGGGGATAGCGCAGAGGAAGGAGAGAGAAGTGGACATACTGGTTTGGGATGGATCTCCGCCGTGCGGTGGGCGGATTGCCGGAAAGGTCATCAGGACCGCCTCTGGAGGTGATGGGCCTGCCGATGTTGGGACGAGGGGAGTCGGTGTCGTGGGCGTTGTCGGCAGGATTGTAACCAAGGAACGCGGATGATGAGGAGGATGGGGACATCTGATCGTCAGGTTGGGAGAGAGAGGTGTTGGCGGACTGGGGATCAAGAGGTGCGAGAGGAGCACGGCGGAAGAATGGGATGGTTGAGGAGGACGTGGAGGAGATGGAGGGAGCCCGGCTGGAGAAACTCCTCGGTCGTGAAGCAGGTTTTTCGGGCTGGCGAGCGTGGGGCGGGGCGTCGCTGCGTCGGAACTGGAACATGGAGGGGTGGAGGGACTGAGGGGCTGGGAGGGGCTGCTTGAGCAGAGAGGGCGAGTTGTGTCAGGAGGACGGCATACGCGGAGGAGGGAGAGGAGGAAAGACGGCGTCGGGAGGAGGAGCACAATGGGAGGAAGTGTTCCCACGTGGATGGCCGCTCTTGTGCCCGATTTGGGGGGATCTCGCCGGGCGTTTTCGCCGGGCGTGTTTCAGGCGGTCGAGCGCAGGCAAGCGCAGGCTGGGCTCCTCGCGCCCTCGCCCTCGCGACGCTTTATCTCGTCCCGCCCGTCCGCGGTCCAGCCAGGATCGTCCACACGCTTGGCACCCGCTCCTGCTCGCCTTTCCACACCGCCCTCACCGCCCGCACGGCAGCGCTAGACGTCCGCACCGCTCCCGAAGACGGGCGGGGTAACCGCAGACGCCCGCAACGGCCGACGCGCACAGCTGCGACTTGGCTGCGACCTCGGGCGCTTGGTTGTATCGGGCGCCTCTTTCTGGCGCCCGTCTCCTAATCCCCTCCTACGCCCCGATCCCGGTTATCCGATGCCAGGGGGACTCGATGCCGAGCTTACGCGGTCCTTGCCGTGGATGGCTTGGTCGTGCGCGTGCATGCTCGTCCGCGGCTCGAGTCTAGTACGCCGAGACCTCTGACCGACGGAGAGCAGGGCAGCGCGCTACCATCTCGAAACTAGCGAGGACCCTGTACGTTGGCTGGTGATGCGGTCGAGAGGCTGTTTGGAGTGTCATGACACGTCGTCGATCATCCGAGGCCAACGCCGAGTAGTGATCGCGCTCGCCGCACGAGCACTCACCGCCTCCTGTCGCGCTTCCCGGCCACCACCGTTCCCCTCCTCCCGTCATTTCCCCGTCATCCACGCCCAGCGGCCCAGCCACGCCTGAGCCATATGTCCTCCCCGCGTGCGTCGTCCACCCCGGAGCGCGCCCCCGTCCATCCCCGCGCCGCCCGTGCCCCGTCCAAAGTCTATCAGTCCGAGCCAGTCCGCAACACCCCGCAAGACGCCTTCCTCGTATCATACGCCTCGGCCATGTGCCTCACGCATGGCTTAGCCTCGCCGCTCCCGGTGCCGATCGATCCCGACACATCGATAACGCCCCGCGTGAGGTCGGCGGCGCCCCCTTTCGGAATTTGTACCAAACGCCATCGATCCCACACCACATCACCCGCAAACCCTCCAGTCGGCCCGCGCCTCTATCTTCTTTACCAAGCCCGAGAGACCCGACACGGACCGGCCCTACGTCCTTCGGGAGTCCGATCCACGCATCCATCCTCCCGGCCACACAACATCAATTTCTCACCGTGGTTCATCCGTTTCAAAAGTCTTCTATCGGTTCTAGCGCGAGCTCACCCGCCCTCCACCCTCTCTATGTTCACCCTTCACGGTGCTGCGTACTCACACATGCGACCAATGACGGGACGCCCGCATTCCGCGTCCCAGTGCGAACGCGGACTCAAAACGGCTGTTTCGTAACAGTCCGGCCCTTTTCCAACACCGCCTGAGACTACTCTTCGACCCCGACGCCGCCGGAAAGACGTTTACCGTCATCTCCAGGCTCTCACCGTGAACCGAGGCGATATTTGCAGGGCCTCGACTGTGGCCTGCTTACTAGCAGCACGTTCCTGGAGCGTGTCACTAGCCTCGATCGCGTGCGTTTATCCGGAAAATGAAATCATCACGCAGCTGCGACCTCGTAGCCCCTGGGCCTTGTGGCGTGAGGTACCGCTCCGGCGACTCATATTCTTCCGTGCGTTCCTGGTGCTCGGACTTTTGACCTCTGTGATTTTGTGTAGCCGCCTGTAACCGCTCGTTAGAGTGGACCGGAACCCGGGTGTATGCGCTAACGGCGGCTAGGTACCCGGTGTCTATCCAGCTGGTCAGAAAAAAAATAGGCACGCCACATGACAGTCGTCTAATTGAGCGATGGGTGGCTAAGCACTGCGCCGTTGTCGCTACCATGTACGGCGTTGTCTGTACTCCCGGTCCCAGAGGCTGAAATACGGATGGGCCAAAATTCAGGCCTTAGAAAAGGCGGCCATTCTGCCGCACAATGGCCGGAGAAGGAACCGCAGGTATCAAAGAACGTCTTGGTTCGCCAATTCCATCTTTCAGCGCCCCGCGACCTCATCGACGACGAGCCTGAAACGGCCACGTTCGCCTCTTGAGCACGACGCGCTCACAGCGCGCGAGGTTCTACCGGGTGCCCGGTATTTTTAACCACATCACCCGCAGCTCTTCCGAGCGACCCGCTGGTCTAGCGGCGTCCGAGAGGCACGGTGGATGTGCGGGCTCTTCACACGATACCTTCACAGGGCGTCGAAAACGTGGCGTTGGCGTGGCTTCCCTGATGATATTCGTTGCAAGCGCGTTCTTGCAGGGCCACCCACCGAGGACCTACGATCATTTCGGGCGGCGTATCGTTCATCAAAGACGGACACATACTTCCTAGGAGCCGCGTACGGGTTTCACAGCCTATTGGATATCGGCCGTAAGTTCGCGTGGTATCATACAGAAACTTTCGGGCTAACCTTAACTCTCAAATGCGTCGTCTGCCACTGGACTAATTGGAGTAAATAAATTCTTCGTCTTACTAAAAGACTAACATTGCTAGCTCGCGGAAGACACGATCCAGGATTCATCCGCATAATCAACCTCCCGACGGCATGCCGTACCATCCGGGAGGCCGCCAACTTGCAATTATTGTTCGGTGACAAGTACTCATGGTGCGAGAGATCGCACAGTGAAATTCCAGAACCACTGACCACGGCCCCCGGTATATCGTGTATGCCACCCGGCGATGCACGGATTCAAAGTCAAAAACACTGCCAACGGGGTCAGCGTGGGGCTTCCAGCGGCCAGTGGACACTGGCACGAACCCAACGACACGAGACCGTGCGCATGACTCGAACGTGGCCACCAAGCACCGCGCAAAGGCAGCTCGCAGCAGTTACCAATGTATAGGTGTGACCGCGCGCGGCCCACTAGACGACTCGATAATACAACGACGTCCTTATACGCCCGACTCACGCTCCCAGGCTACCGCGCTTCTCGTAGGTACCGAAACCGGCCGTCTCCAAGCTTCGTGACTGAGGCCAAATACAAGGGTCAAGCTACAACCTCCACTTCGGCTCGCCCACGGCTAGCCTGCGGTTCTTGCGCGTGTATACCCAGCGGAGGACCAACCCTACTGCGGCACCGAAGAACATGAACCCGGCGACAGTATAATGCCCGGTCGGGAACCGCGGCGCCTCGCGACTTTTGTATATGAACACCCCTGCGGACGGACCCGCATGGGGAATCAGGTCAGCGGACGGTCAGGGTCCACGGTCGGGCGCGGTGGTGGCGCAAACGTGGGTATTGCAGGGTGGTTTACGCGCGGGACCGGGCCATCATCGGGGTGCAACACAGCAGCAGGTCAGTACTACGGCGTCACGCTCTCGCTGGTGAGATGCAATGCTGAAGGGGGAACAAGGGATGTGGATGAGGGCTGCGGGGATGCGGGGACGCACCGATGATCTGGCCAAAGGTCGAGATGGACCCGTTGAGTGGTACCATGAGGGTTGCCGTGCCGGTATTGTGGATGTTCCCTGTGAGCCAGGAAAGCATTGGGCCGGCGACGGAGAACGCGAATGAGGTGCCGACGCAGAGCAACCCGTAGCGCGCTGCGAACAAGGCTGGAGGTAGCGCCCCTGCCAACCCACCTTATTTGTGAGTGATCCCTAACACGCTGGACGATCCAAGTTCTCACCTTGGATCAAGAAGCACACGCCGCATATGGTGAACGACCCGATGCCTGCCCACGAGCGCGCCTCGTACCGGTCCGCAAGCCACGCGACTATTATCACAATGGGGAATGCGATCGCGTAAGGGGGTACCGTGAACAGCTGCGCGGCCAGGCCTGCGAACCCAAGCCCCTGCACGATGGTCGGCGCGAAGAAAGAGAGGCTTGAGAACGCGACGGAGTATGCTATCCACGCAAGATGGTGGAGGCAGAAACGCCACTCGAGCAGCGCTTCGCGCGCGTCCGCCCAAGTGATCTTGGCGTGTCCGACCGAAGCAACACCTCGGAGACGGGCCGTTGCAAGAGTACGTTCGTCCTCGGTAAGCCAATCGACGCTCTCGGGGTAATCCGGGTAGAAGGTGTAGATGAGAGAAGCGAGGAGGACAGAGGGGAGGCCTTCAATGAGGAAGAGCCATCGCCAGGCTTGCAGGCCACCCGCACGGTTAATGGTGCCAACCCCAAAGGCGACCGCACTCCCGAAAGCCCCGCCCAAAGTTGCGCCAGCGAGGATAAGCGCCACGCGGAAGGCGCGCTCGTCCGGTTTGTACCAGAAGGTGAGGCAGTATACGATGCCGGGCCAGAGACCGGCCTCGAAGATGCCGAGGACGAAGCGTGTTGCGACGAGCCCGGCGTAGTTGTGCACCGCGGCCATTGCCATGGTGGTCGCACCCCAACAAAACATGAGGAAGGAGAACCATCTGCTCGGCTTGTATTTCTTGAGAAGATATGTCGAGGGTGTCTCAAACAGGGTGTAGGAGATCAGGAAAGCGAGGACGGCTACGAGATATTGGGTTTCAGTTAATTTTAGTGTTTGCACTAGCGAATCTCCCGTATCGCTATTCAGAATCTTGGCATTTCCCTAGGTCGAGGTTCACTACCGCCGCACTAGATACAAGTGGAGAATATACTCACGATGTTGGCTCGGTCGATAAAACAAAGCATGTACATAAACGTGGACATCGTGAGCATTCGTGCGTCAACCTTCCTGGTGAGTCTGCGGGAAGACGTAAGATTGCTTGATGATCGTGCTAATCAGAACATACCTGCGCTCCGCCAGGCGGTCCACGAGATGAGAAGCTTCAACCACAATAACATCTTCTATGTGTTTGACAGATGAATCTTTCTTGTCTGTCTCATAGTTTAGAGAGGTTCTGGTAGCCTTAATGATGCTCAGAGTGGGATCCATTGCACTGTCAGTGGAGGAAGGGAAGAACGTCGACTCACAATATACAGGTCAGAGCTATAAGTAGGCAAAGTTGGAAGTTTATATTCCGGCTTGAGAGGAGCGACAGCTGGCTTACTGGACCCCGGGTGTGTGATGACGGTCACCTGTAAGGCCCCACATTCAACTGGAAGGAAACCTTGCCTTGACAGAAGGCTTCCCCTCCCACTCGACGCAAGAATAGAGGGGAAACGTGACCAATATTGGAGCAAGGAACGCTTCTCAGGATCATAGACTTCGAAAATATCTGGCACGGAGACAATGTCAACAACACCATTAGCGCAATATAGAGCTCACAGTCGCCAAACACGAATCCAATCATGTCCAGGAGACTATGGGCCATAATCTGGACGAGAATACTAGAGCCCGCGTAAACGCAGTGGATAGCGCTTGCTAGTGTACAGGTGTGGCCCTGGATGGACTACTGGAAGAGAGAAAGTACAACGATGTCCATATAAACCAAGAATACCTCTCTCAGGCCGCCGTGTCTCCCAGCACCAAAGTCGGTCATCTGGAGCCCCGGCATCGCAAATGGTTTACAGTCTCCATCTTGACTCGCCCGTGGCCAGGGCTCTGTTCTTGCGCACGTACACCCACTGGCGAAGGATCAGCGCGACAGTAGCACCGAAAAACATAAACCCGGCGTTGGTGTAGTGACCGGTCGGAAAGCGAGGTGCCTCGCGGCTCTTGTATATGAATACTCCTGCGGGACATGATGCAGGGTCAAACGTGGCGGCGGCGTGTGTACCGAGTGGTCAGCGCGTGGTGAGCCATGGGCGTGCAAGATTGTAGGTTAGCGCAGCGTCATACGCTCGCTGATAGAACGGAAACGGAGAGGAGATCACAAGGGGCGTGTAGGTAGAAGCTGGATAGGGTGGAGACGCACCAATGATCTGACCGAAGGTTGAGATGGATACGTTCAGCGGGATCATGAGCGTCATTGCACCCGTGCTTCGGAGGTTCCCTGTGAGCCACGAAAGCATGGGCCCAGCTATGGAAAATGTGAAGGATGCGGCGATGCAGAGGAGCCCGTAACGTGCAGCAAACATGGCTTGGGGGAGGATGGCTGAGGGATTCGTATTCTTTATCAGTACGTACCCCACCTTCCAGATATCACATGCCACGGGCTTCTTACCTTGTATCAAGAAGCATATTCCCGCCACGGTATAGGATCCAATTGCAGCCCACGAGCGGGCCTCATACCGATCCGCAAGCCACGCGACAGTGGTGACAATTACGAAAGCGATCGCGTAAGGGGGCACCGTGAACAACTGTGCGCTCAAGCCGGTGAAACCAAGCCCTTGCACGATCGTCGGCGCGAAGAACGAGATGCTTGAGAACCCAACCGAATACGCCAGCCAAGCGAGGTGGTGGAGGTAGAAGCGCCATTCCAGCAGCGCATCACGCGCATCTGCCCATGTGACCTGTGCATGCCCGAGGGACGCGACGCCACGGAGGCGAGTCGTCGCGAGCGCGCGCTCATCTTCAGTAAGCCAGCCGACACCTTCGGGGTAATCTGGGTAGGTTACATAGATGAGGGGGGCGAGGATGATGGATGGGAGGCCTTCAATAAGAAAGAGCCAACGCCAGGCCTGCAAGCCCCCAGCGTTGTTGATTGTGCCGATGCCAAAGGCGATCGCGCTGCCAAATGCTCCGCCAAGAGTCGCACCCGCGAGGATGAGAGCAACGCGAAAGGCGCGCTCGTTGGGCTTGTACCAAAATGTGAGGCAGTATACGAGTCCGGGGAAGAGACCAGCCTCGAAGACGCCGAGGACAAAGCGCGTTGCGACGAGCCCGGCGTAGTTGCGCACCGCGGCTATAGTCATGGTGATAACGCCCCACCAGAACATGAGGAAGGCAAACCATTTGCTGGGTTTATACTTCTTGAGAAGATATGTCGAGGGTGTCTCGAATATGGTGTAGGAGATGAAAAAAGCGATGAGGGCGATGAGGTATTGGTTATCGGTCAATCTCAATACTTGGCCTAGCGAGTCTCCGGTATCGCTATTGAGAATCTTGGCGTTTCCCTGTATGTAGAGTAAAGACAGGACAGAATATAAGCGGGGATTTCACTGACAATGTTGGCGCGGTCAACGAAACAGAGCATGTACATCAGTATTGATATTGTGAGCATTCTTGCGTCAATCTTCCTGACTAGTCTGCGACAAGACGTGTTATTGATTACTGATCAAGCACAGCTACAAGGTGACACAGACCTGCGTTCTGCCTGAGAGTCTACGGGATAGATAGAGGCTTCACACACGGCAACATCCTCTACGTGTTGAACGGCCAAATCTTTCTCGTATACTCCGCAGCTTGGAAAGGCAGCTTCCAGATCTTTGGTAGTGTAATCCATTGCGACGCCGGTGGGAGGAGGCAGGAAGGAGCACTCATAGTATCCCAGTGAAAGCTATAAGTAGGTGAAGCTAGAATGTCATATCGCAGCGTGATAGAAGCGGAAGCTGACTTGCTGCCCGGCCATGCGAAAACGGTCACCTGCAAGGCCCCACGTTCAGCTGGATTGAACTCTCACCTCACAAGGAGGCTCTCCCTCCCACTGGACGCAATTATGAAGTGAAAACGTGATCAGGATGGGAGTGGGGATGGCTTCTGAAGATTGTAGGCTACCATTCGTGGCGCTCAGGTGGTATCGTCTGTCAATCAAGCCAGTGCCAATAAACAGTTGTTGATTCCCACCTAAGTCCATCAAGACGAGAACGTGATGATTAGACTATGTCAGGCCATGAGTCCGTTATATAGTGTGGCAGAAATATCGTGAATGAGCAAAGTTTAAGCTTCATAAGTAGTCCTGCGCGACACGGAATCTACCGGGGAACAATGCTACTCACCGACTCGGATCGACAGGAGATGGGCTCCGTCTTGAGTGAGTCTCCTGATACCCGCTACTGAAGCAGTAATTGAAGGTAACGTGTACCATGAGCGTCACTGTATCAGGAGGAGGGTTCGTGAAGCGGTCAGTATGTGAGCTATAAGACTGCACGGCGGTCAGTCCTACATTATATTTGCTTACGTAAGACCTTGATCCGTTGTGGTAAACATGTCGGGGAGGGTGAAGAAATGATCAATTCTCCTCTCAACCTCCTGCCGATTCTCTTTCACACTTCCGCTGGCTCTGAGAGCGACAATAGCTCGGAAACGGCATGGTTTCTGCTAAACGAAAACGTTCCGAGCCCTCAGATTCTGATACGGATTTGTCCGACTTTTCCATCGAGGATGCTAGGTCTGAGGATGAAATGGACATCTCTTCTGCGCTTACCGGGAAACGCACCAAACTCTCGAGTAAGGCCGACGCATTGGAATATGGCGACGACGGAGAAGATGATGATGACGACCTGCAAGACTTCATTCGGGAGTCCATCGCGAAGAGAGACGTGAAGGAGGGTACCGAGCTCCTCAAGAAGACGAAGGGCAGAGCCAAGATCGTTAAAGGGGAAGTTGGTGGAGGCAGCTTTCAGAGCATGGGTACGCCATTACGTTGAAAGTCCTTTGTACACCCACTTATGCCCGCGGATGTAGGCTTGCATCCCTGGCTCCTCCGTTCCCTCACGTTGCAGGGGTACCGGATACCAACTCCAATACAACGTTCCTCTATCCCTGCGTTGCTCGCTAACCCACCTCGCGACCTCGTTGGAATGGCCCGCACTGGTTCTGGGAAATCCCTTGCCTATATGATCCCTCTCGTGCAACGTCTTGGAGGCCGACATTCCTCTACTTTCGGCGCGCGGGCCCTTATCCTCCTCCCCGCTCGTGAGCTTGCTCTCCAGATCCTCAAAGTTGGGAAGGAACTTGCAAGAGGGTGGCATTCAGGCGAAGGGGACCATGCAGGTGACACGAAGGATGCGGATGACGGAAAGAAAGGGCAGAGTCTGCGGTGGGGTTTAGTCGTGGGTGGTGAAAGCATGGACGAACAGTTCGAGATGATCTCCAGTAATCCGGATGTGTATGTTACCGTCTTCAACGTGATAAATTTCCACTTAACTCTTCTGACAGTGTTATCGCAACTCCTGGTCGTTTGCTCCATCTCATTGTGGAAATGAACCTCGACTTAAAATCTATTCAATACGTCGTGTTTGACGAAGCAGATCGGCTATTCGAAATGGGTTTCCAAACCGCCCTCACAGAGATTTTGCATCGCCTTCCCGCTTCTCGTCAGACTCTCCTCTTCTCTGCAACACTTCCCAAATCACTCGTGGAGTTCGCAAAGGCCGGTCTCCAGAACCCAAAACTTGTTCGTCTTGATGCAGAGACCAAAATCAGCGCCGACCTCAAGATGGCGTTCTTCTCCGTACGGCAGGCGGAGAAAGATGCCTGTCTCCTTGTCTTGCTCCGGGATGTAATTGGCGTCCCCCTCGGCGGCCCGTCTCCCGAGTCGGGCGAAGCGGCTGACAAGAAGGCCAAGGCCAAGTCAAAGCATAGCGAGCATGCCGCGGCGCCCCATCAAACGCTCATCTTCGCTGCGACGAAACACCACGTCGAATACCTGACGAACCTCCTCTCCGCTGCAGGCTATGCTGTCTCTCATATTTACGGCTCGCTCGACCAGGTGGCCCGCACGCAGCAAATGGACGCGTTCCGCAAGGGCCGCACAAACATCCTCGTCGTGACCGATGTCGCGGCACGAGGCATTGACATTCCTGTGCTCGAGAATGTCGTCAACTACGACTTCCCGCAGGGTGCCCGCGTCTTCGTGCATCGTGTTGGCCGCACGGCGCGTGCCGGCCGTCAGGGTTGGGCGTGGTCGTTCGTCACTGCCTCCGAGTTGCCGTATCTTCTCGATCTACAGCTCTTCCTCGGCCGGCCGGTCCAAAATGAGGTGTCGGGACCCGGTGAACAGGTGTACACGGAGTCTCTTGTGCTCGGGCCGTTCGATCGCGACAAACTCGACGAGGAAGACGAGTACATCAAGCGGCTGTACGAGGAGAACCATAACCTCAGCACTCTCCGCGATGTGATGCGCAAAGGCCAGAGCATGTATGAACGTTCGAAGGGAAAGGCAAGTCCTGCAAGCTACCAAAAGACCAAGGGGATGCTCAAGGACGGCCGCTGGGGCTATGCCGGCACCGAGTCCGGCGTCCACCCGGTATTCCTCCGACGGAGCCCGGATGTGGCGACGAAGCTTGCAGAGGAGGCGAAGCGGCGCGAGCTGCTCAGGAAGGTCGACGCATTCCGCCCACAGGAGACCATCCTTGAGGTCGGCGCACGGGGTAACGCGGAGACCGCGGCACTGATGAAACAGCGGAGGAAGGCCCTCAATAAGGCGGCGCAACGCGCCTCGCTGGCGTCCACATCGGCCGCCGCACTCGCCGCTACAGTTGAAGACGAAGAGGATGAGGGCGCTGGCGTTAGCGACGTCGAAGGACCGGAGATGGCAGACGAGGCAGAGATTGCGGTACGCATCGCTTTTAGCTTGACGGTGCCTTAGGTCGTGCTCTAACCCACGTCTTGCAGGCCGTGTTTGACACATCGAACAAGAAGTCAAAGAAGGGCAACAAGGGTACCTTCCGCGACGAAGAGTTCTACATGTCTCACTACCAGAAGGACGCCGATACCGAGAAAGGGTATGTCGCCGTGTTCAACACACATAGCTTCGTATTGCAATTTGCTGATTGTTGCGGTCTATCCTGCTGCGTAGGTACTCTCTTCGTGACGGCGCCACCTTCGCCGAGCAGGCGCGCAATGTCGCCTTCGATCTAACGGGCGATGAAGCTGCCGCACAAGAGCGTCAGCGACGTGAGCTCAAGTGGGACAAGAAGAAAAAGCGCTTCGTCAGAGGCTCCGGCGAGGGCGCGGATAACGTCAAACTCGTTAAGACCGAGAGCGGCGTCAAGCTCCCCATGACCTACCGCTCAGGTCGCTTCGACGAGTGGAAGGCCAAGGCGCGCGTCAGCCTTCCGAAGGTCGGTGAGGCTGAGCCCGAGAACACGCGCGCTGGAAGTACAGGCGGTGCTGGAGGAAGGAAGTGGAAACACAAGCAGGTTGTTGCTCCGAAACCGCTTGACAAGCTGCGGGGCGATTATGAACGCAAGACTCGCAAGCTCAAGAAGGCGGGCGAACATAACGTGGACACCGAGGGCTCTGCACCCCGTAGTGGATCATCTCGACCCCCTTCGGTGGGGAGGAAAGGCGCAGCGAAGAAGGGTGGGCGATTTGGGGGCAAGCCGTTTGGCAAGGTCAAAAGCGAGCTGAAGACCGTAGATCAAATTCGAAAGGCCCGGCAGGTTGCAGAACATAAGCGGGCGAAGAACGCACGGCCGAGCCGGAAGAAGGGCAAAAGGTAGCTGGTAATTAGACGTACATTCGTCAACGTAGATACGCACGCGCTATATCCTATTAGCTCGTAGACATCAGACTCCCGTCAGGCTGCATCGGAGTACTCCCACTTAGTGCCGTCGCCAGGCACAATCTTGGTGTTTGGCCTCCCTTCAAGGAGGTCCACGCCAACACTCCTCAACGCGTTTACGCACCATTCAGGGTAACCTTCGTCCCCAAAGTAGTTCGCGAAGAAGTTCTTGAGGTATTGCGGGAAACTGCCGTTGATAATGGCTGCTCGCGCACCACCCATGACCCGAGCTTGGAAAACAAGATTGTGCTGAGTGATTGCTGATCATGACGTGAGCGTATACTCAGTACTAATGAAGGTAAACAGGCACCATGAGCTGCGGCTGTCTCCATCGTAGCAGTGTGATTAAGCAATGCTCTGGACATCCCACTTGAACAAGTAGGGCAGGGGCATTCTTCTTCGATCGTTCGCATATCCTGAGCGTGCTTGCTCAAACCTGTTCAGAGCGTCTCAGTAGGATGGATAAGAAGGTCCACGATCAGTGCTCACGGAGATTCACGGGTCCATTGAAAGTCAGTGCAACGCCGAATCGGGCTGTGCGAGTAGGGAAGACGCAATCGGCCTAATACAGCATAAGGATTCTAAATGTTGTGTATGGAAGACATCACGCACCATATCTACTCCAAGGGCAACGCAAACGAGCAGATCTAAGTGAGGGTCAGCGTGATGAGTGATTCCGGATGTGGTTGTATTCACCTTCCGCAAAGCCGACGCCCATGGAGTATCGTGGACCTGACGCTTTCGGTCAGCGTGTGAATGCGCTGCGCCAGACAGGAAACTTACGATCCTCTGGGAGTTTGTCGGCACACTGCTTGATGCTGAATTCGACAACGACTCAGCCTATTGTGCGTAAGTGATAACTCAACGCTTACATTCTCCAAAACACGTCTGCCGGTAGGGATAAGGTTAATCAAGTGACTCTTCGGAAGAAAACACAGGACATAAACCTTTCTCTTCTCCTCCGCTGAGGCCTCCGATTGCGTAACCCGCGACTTTGTCTTTGCGTGCGATCATTTCGTCGAGGCATTTGTCCCGCAATGTCGGATCTAGACCGCCTTGCACAATCGCAAAGAGATTTTGGACGGTGTCCCTTCCGGACTGCCGGTGAAACTCAATACAACGATCGAGCCAGCGGACGGTCCGCCACATAGACTCTTCGACGCGAGGCCCTACTGTTAAACTTGACACTGTATCGAGATTCAGCAGGAATGGTCCTTCAAGACGTGCTCGACCTACCAACGTCATCGAGCTGCATCACAATGTCAGCGCCAATAGCGTGTTGTATCGAGATACTCTCTTCAGGCTGACGAAACAAGCTTGGTCACTCGATACCCGTGAAGGCATAGAAGTAGAACACACCGTCAGCATAGTGGGCTCCCCATCAAAAGGGCTCGCGAACAGAGCCCCTTCCTCGGTGATCTGAGTGAATTTGCTCAATGAGACTAGTTGGAAGCCACCGCTATCCTGAAGTTGGAAATGATTCAGGCAAGAAGTGCAAACAAATCGTGCGAGGCGCACTACCGTAAGCAAGTTATGATTCCAGCCTTGAAACTTGTGGGCACCACCGACTTCCTTCAATACTTGGATTCCCGGTCTGAGATTGAGATGGTAGGTGTTGTTGAGAATCAGTGTAATTCCTAACGCTTCGACCTGTTGTGGTGTCAGGCCTTTGATGGCTGCCTGTGTCGCCACGGGCATGAACGTCGGGAGCATCGTGACGCCATCTATCTTGTAATCACTGAGCACACTTGGTCTCACCAGTACATGAAGCGATTCACTCACGCGCAAGGCGCATCTTAGAAACCCGGGCCCGGGTCGTGTGGCACTTGGCCAGCACCTCGAACTGCATGGCTATTCTCTTCAGTTTGAGGGTTGTTGTCAAATTGGGACGGGAGTAGACGCTGCGGTGATATCCGAAGTTACTCGTTAGCGAAGCAAACTACTCAGGGGGAACAACCCGGGCCATCGGGCTGCTGAGAAAAAATGTAGCGGCGTCGATGACTAGATTAGTAGGGTTATCTGCTATTTTGCAGTTCCCGATCGGATCTCCGCAGTCCGAGTCGCGTCTCCCGTGATCTCGCGAGCGCTGTCTGTCGCGTCCACGTCGCGTTCGACACTACTGCTTCACTGCAGTCTCCTTCCACCGTCCATGCGTCTCTCTCGCAAGCCGTTGCATTCATTGGTCTCCACGGCCAGTACAGCATGGCACCCAATGCACCGACAATGTCGGAGCTTCCACATGCAAGTCGGGTTGTTGGAGGATCTGAGGGCGCGTGGTCTAGTGGCGGACATGACTAGGTATGCGGTCCACCCTTCCCCCACGAAGGTTTCTGACTTTCTCAGGCCGGCTCAGCTCGATGCTGAGATTCGGAAGCAGCCTCAGACAGTCTACCTGGGTGTGGACCCGACCGCGCGGTCGTTGCATGTCGGACACCTAGTGCCGTTCTTATGCCTCCTCCACTTCCAACTTCGAGGGCACAATATTATACCCTTGGTACGTCTCTTCTCTATTGTCGCGGCCAAATTCTGGAGATATCCACCAGATAGGAGGAGCCACCGGGCTCATTGGCGATCCATCGGGACGCTCGACTGAGCGACCTCTTTCCGCGCGAGAAACAATCGAGGACAACGTCGCGCACCTTACGCGAGGCATTCACCAATTCTTTTCTGGTGCTATTGAATATGCCTCAAAACGCTTTTCTACCTCTTCGTCCAAGATAAATCCGCCCAATGTGCAGAATAATATTACCTGGCTTAAGGACCTCAATCTTCTGGATTTTCTCCGGTCAGTCGGCTTCCATAGTAGAGTGAACACCATGATTGCGCGTGAAAGGTGAGGTGGACAGTCTCTCCACCCATCCACTTTCCACTGATTGTACGAAGCGTGCAGGCTCGCCTGACGTCTCAACAAGGCATCTCGTTCACGGAGTTCACATACCAGCTGTTACAGGCATACGACTTCCTTACCTTACACAGAGACCTGGGATGCACGATCCAACTAGGTGGCTCTGACCAGTGGGGGAACATCATCGCCGGCATAGAGCTCATCAACCGTGCAAACGCTGCCCCTGGGGCTCCTGAAGCTATAACGGAAAAGGGTTTCGGAATTACGACGCCGCTCCTAACGACGGCATCCGGGCAGAAGTTCGGCAAGAGTGCCGGTAATGCCATCTCCCTCAACGAAGAGGAAACCAGTGTATTGGATTTCTACCAGGTAAAAAAACTCATTGACGCTCTTGTTGCATACTGTGGGCCGAGTGCTGATGTACCTCGTGGTGATTCAAGTTCTTCCTACGGTCCACCGATGCGGATGTCGGTCGGTACTTGAAAATGTTTACCCTACTGCCCCTCGAGGATGTCGACAGTATTATGCAAAAGCACCAGGTGCGTCCCCTAATCTACCCAACATACATCTGTCTAATTATGACGGCAAATCTTGTAGAAGGCACCCGAATCCCGCTTAGCGCAACGCCGCCTCGCGGAAGAGGTTACGGAGCTGGTACACGGTAGTGCGTCCCTGGCTCTGCCCACATTATTATTTCTTCCAATTTTCGCGCGACTAACGCACTTTCGCTCTTTTCCCTCTATACCCACTTTGATCCGCACGTCCGACGTTCGTCCATGCTCGCCATGTGTCAGCGGGAGGCGTGTCGCGGGCTCAGCTAGCAACTAGGGTCCTTTACGAGCGAGACATCGCGACGGCACGCGTCACGGACGTGGTTGCCGCGCTCCGCGGCAATCCGGTGCTCCATCTGTGCGACTCGTCCGAGGCCCTCGACGTACCGCTCACCAAGCTTGCTACGTCGTTCCGCATAGCGGCATCCAACAGTGCGTGACCAATCTAACTCGATGCCCCAAGTTTTTGCTGAAACGGTCCCCCTAACCACCGACCGCCCGCGGCCCGCGTCCCGTCTGATCCCGTTCCGACGCCACAGACGCCGCTCGCCAGCTGGTCACGTCGAAGGGCCTTTACATCAACAACGTCCCCGTCGCCGATGTCCACCAAAAACTTTCTTCGTCGGATCTCATCGACGGGCGGTTGGCTTTCCTTCGGGCCGGCAGTCAGAAGGTCGCCGTCATCGCCTTAAGGTAGCATGCTCTCCCGTCGGGTGGTTTCCTTATGCCGATGATCGTTTCGCTGCCTGGGTAGTCCGCGCGGATGGAGGTGGAACTAGGGAGTGGCTTGCTGCATCGATATCCAAAAGTTCAATAATTATACGATAATACTGAGCGTTACGTTCTAAACCACCGCCATACGTCCTTCACTACACATGCACCAGATCCTCTCGTGGGTGCTTTGCCGTGTGCTCCTTGGCTACTACCAGCGCCGCATAGAGTTTCAATCCACGCGGATGGCCCCATATAGCCGCCGGACGGCCCAGTACGTCGCGAGGAACCCGATCGTGCCTGCGGAGGGACGGAGTCCCGATCAGCAAACGAGGCAAACGGCATAAGGGTGAAGTAACTCGGGCGGGCTCATGACACTCGGAGAATCCGGTTTCACGGAAACGTCGACGCAACATGGAAGGCGTCGCCGTTAATAGCGGGGGGTGATTGAAATGGTAAAAAAAAACAAGACAGAATAGAACCGGTGGCGAGGGTAGAAACTCACCTGTAATGAGGAAATCGAAGAGTGCAAGGAGCAAGAGGTAGCCCATGTAGAGGACCGCGCTTGTGACTGAGTGGAGGGAGAGGCGCATCGCCCAGTACACCATGCCATAGGCGAACAGCCAAAACGCGCTTCCTCCGCCGATGAGGAATGCACGCCAATGCCACCTGTGTGTGTGGCACGTTATTTTAGTACACGTCCTATATCCCCGGGCGCGTCGAGGAGGTAGTAGGAACGTTAAAAGAAGCGATAGACGCACCTGTAGTCCTCGGCGCAGAGGATGAAGTACGTAAACAGTATGGTGACCGTCGCCGTGGTGAGCGCGACGACGGCCGCAGTGAGAGCGAGGAAGCCGAACGCGTAATACGCCCGAGAAGCGAAGAGGCTTGACAGCACGAAGTACAGCTCGATGAATGCCGCACCTGTTTCAGATATGACACTCAGAGACCGCAATCATCCAACTACGTGACGCACGCACCGAATGGCAAGATGCCGGCGAGAATGGTTGCGGCCTGGTCGGGGGGTTGGCGGTTCAGAAACGGTCTCTCAACGATCCTATCACCGTAGACACGTACCCAGGGCCGCAAATATTTTGGCTGAGGCGGAATCTGACGTGGAATCGGGTTGACGCGGACCGGGTGGGTTATGGCCTGCGGGTGGATGAACACGGTCAGCCACGACTTCCCGGCCGCCGAGAACGCAGCATGTAGTACGTACGCCATGTTTCGATCCATAGTAGGAGCCAACCGCAGAGAGTGGCGCGGATATGCCAAACCATAGGACTACGATCAACAGCATCGTCCCTGCACAAGGACGCTGAGCGGACTGAGGTGGGCCCGGCAGTAAGCTGAACCACATACCGAAAGGAACAGCACCCGAGGAACCAGCAAAGATGAGGAATAGGTTCAGGAGGAAAACTACCGCAAAAACGAATCTAAACGGTCCGGGAGTTTAAGTTGTCAGAAGGCGTGCTTCCGGGTGACAGGGTTAGCTTACGTGGGCATGATGGTGGCGGAGAAAAATGAGTTTTTGCGCTTGTCTGTGCCACCTACGGACGCGTATACTCTACTAGAGATGTAACCTGAGATGCTGTGGAGGGCACTGTGTTAGCCAAGAACGGCGGTAGGTCCCCGCATATCGCTTACCCGCCGAAGAAGGTCCAACAAACCATCATGACGGTAGCCAGCGAGCCGCGATTGGAAGGTGACAAGAATCCAAGAAGTGCGAATACTGTATAGGGTGTTAGAATCGCTCCCGTAATGTACCTGTCCACGAGACTGACTCAAAGTAAC
Organism: Grammothele lineata; assembly: GCA_002150815.3. Taxonomy (NCBI): domain Eukaryota; kingdom Fungi; phylum Basidiomycota; class Agaricomycetes; order Polyporales; family Polyporaceae; genus Grammothele; species Grammothele lineata. The sequence goes on from NDFF03000075.1 coordinate 146,753, forward strand.
CCCAACCATAGCACAAAGCTGCGCGCCGTTGCCCACAACCACAGACAGAACCATGGGGTTCCTGGGGGTGCGGAAGACTTCACCGTGTACAAGTTTCCAGCCCCAGTCTTCTTGCACGTCATCCTGCGAAGACGTCAGACACGCCGACCGTGTTGGTGAAGGATAACACTCACACTCAAGTCGATGGCGTTGTAGCGCGAAATCTACGGATGACAGTTAAGCAAGAATTGGTCGCTCAAACCGGCTCAAACTCACATCTCTGGACACTGTCCGCAGAAGAATCATGGACACCATGAGGCACAAGAACACTACCACAATGATAGAATTGATCAAGCTGAACCAGTGTATGCGCTGCGAACGGAGACCGGTCGGCGAATCAGCGACTCCGGCACAGCATCAAAGAGGCTTACAGGGTCGAAGATGTGGAGGTAGTTGTCCCATCTGGTTGCCCACGGAGTATCCGATTTCTAAATAACTAGCATCAATGGAAACCGTAGATTGGAAGAAGGGAATCGCGCACATTCCACATCACCCGATACGTGTAGGTTATGGTGTTGTTCGTGGTCTCAGATAGCACGAGCTGCTGCGAGCTGCTACAATCTACACGGCCATCCTCTGGCATGTCCTGAGGTCCTCCACGACTGGCATCAACCCGGCATAGTCAGGTCGACCGGACAGATACAGATGGACGGGCGGACGTTATGTCAGGTACTTACCTCATAGGCCACACCAGGACACCGACGATGCGGAATACGTCGGGAGTAGGTTCATGGTATCTGCGGGCGCCATGAATTCACTAAAATGGTGATATACGTAGGACAAGCCAACTGACCTTAGTACGATATCATAATGGTTATGCAGGTACGGCATCTCCTCAAATTCCCCCTCGTCGTAGCCCAGGTTGAACCCCATGTCAAAGAAGACTTCGCCTGTCTGCTTATCCTCCTTCATTTCGGCCGCGGGAAGGCCGTCTACGAGCCAGTTGATGGCGTAGTCTTCTCGTATGCGGTCGTTGATGAATTTAGACTGGTCCGGGGTTACAGTAGTAGTGCAGAGCACTTTGCACGTCTCGTTGTCTTGTGTCATGTGGACCTGACCCATACATAAGCTGGCAGTCCGACCACAATGCGATATATTTGCATACGTCATATGGCGAATTGAATATACGGTCTCCGAACAAGATTGAGCCCAGGCTCTCTGGCTCCTTCTTGGGACCGCCCTCTGGCTGGCAGAAGCCGAATCCAGGGTTATAGTAGTCATCTTAGAAGCAGATATGAGTGATGGAAACGAAGAGCATGTGGGGGTGTCATACAGTTGATGAGGGATTTCTAGGCGTGTCGCGTGAGTATTTCGAGGCGACCCGTAACACGATAGCGTGCGCACCAGCTTAGCATTGTCTGAGCCCGCAATCATGGGGGTCAACGCATTGACAAAGATATCGACCTTCTCTCCATCGCGATAGTCATGCGGGGCAGCTCCGGGTAAGTAGAATGCGCGTGAGGTGGGCAATAGCGAACAGAGAGCGGTGCCGAGAAACCAGAGCCCGCTGTGAAGACGGGTCATGCCGAGTGAGGGAGAAGACAATCGAGGAAGACGAGCGATACGCCAGTATGAGATGCACGATGACGGGGAGAAGGAGGGCCTACGCTGTCGACGTGCGCAGCGAGGGAGGCTATGGCCACGCTATGGCTGGCGGCGACGACACAGACGCCGTCGACGGTCCTCCTCACGGTACGGTCCGGGCCACGCCACAGACGCGTCGAGCAGAAGCGCCCATGTCTCGAGTCGCATCAGCAGAGCGCTCGTCCGCCGTCCACTGTGACAAAGCCAGTGGCTGCCACTGTGCCATTGACCAGACGGTAGCACTGCTGCTCCTGCACACGCAACTGGCCCCATCGTCCCACGCCTTCCCCCTACATTCTGTCGGAGAGACCGCCTGGGCTGTGCTAACCCATCGTCATCTCATGCCTTGTTCCACCAGGGCGCGGCCGGTCACTCTGCGTGTCGCCTAGCGGCATCGTTGCGTTCTCCATCGACAGTCGTCCTGACCACTCAAGCGAAGCATCTTGCCAATTTGGTCGCCACCACTCTTGGTGGACTTTGAGCCATGTCGGATTCGGTGCTCCGGTCTCATCTGTTTATGGCAGGTATGCAGGTGTGATTCCGACCGCGGAGCCCGTGATCTCCGAGTTCTCATATTTTAGTACAAGCTGGACCTCGTTTCAACCAGACCCGACTCCCCAACTCCTCCAAGCCGCCTGAACATGGACCGCCTACCCGAGGAACTCGTCTCCTACGTCTTCAACTTTGTCCAGGCAGTGTCTGCCCTGTCTCCTGCCATGCTCGTCAGCCGTCGATGGTACATATACGGGGCCCGCCACCTCCATTATCGTGTTGTCATTCGACTCCCTCCTGGCATTACGACGGGTTCCTCTGACACAGTCGTTTCTTTTATGAAACGCCTCCTATCTCCGACACTCTCCACCGCACATTACATCCACCACCTGGTCCTTTCTGGCTTCGCCGCGGTTGATATCCAGGAGCTCATCCTCAACATACTCGGGCGTGCCTCGGCGTTGCGTTCGCTGAACATGCATGCGCTGCACATCCTCCCCGGAGGAATGCAGATCCCGCCAGAAGTCTTTTCCTCGGAAGATTTTGTTTCTAACCTCACCGCACTCAACACATCCTCTGCGCAGTTCGCGGTATGCTTATCCCACATACGGTCATTCACTGCTCTTCGCGTGCATGAGCAAATAGGAGCCGAACGCTTTTTTCAGCTTATCTCTCCTGCCGGATGTTTGGTCAATAGGATCGAGTACCTCGAGCTTGTGCTCGCCACCGACAATGTCACTAGCGCTGCGGCGCGCGTAGCAGAACTCTCCACCGCACTCGCGGCTGCACCGCTCCGCATGCTTGGTCTTCAGTTTGTGCTCAATCGTCCCGGCCCCGGGCCCGTGTCGTGGGCCGAATTCGAGGTATGTCCGACGTCGGATCTTCCTCCGTCACGCTATGTTCCCGGGCCCGTAACTCACGGACTTCTTTTTTCTCCCGGTTTTTCAGCGTGGTGTCAGCGAGATGAGCCCCTCACTGCAAAACCTCCTTGGTTTACGAAGCGTCAGCATTGTCATCCGCCCCGACCCGATTATTCCCGTCACGCCTAATGCTGAGGCAGCATCCGGGGACCAGTACAGAGAGTCGGTGACCAAGACCCTCGCGGAGCGCCTGGTCAGGGACTCCGGGCTCGGATCGCTGAGGCGAATCGAGCTACGGTGGCATGGTTGGAAAATTAGTGATGGAGAATGGATCTCGCTCCCGCGAACGCAGCTGCTCAGATTACCTCATGCATGGCTATTCGAGGAGGCCGGCGCCCCGCACCTATGATCTCCGTATGTACGTACGCCGATATTTGCTCCTGCTCCACAGATCTCTTCTGACGCATGTCGAATAGTGTCCCGACGAAGTCTTCTGGTCCCAAGGACGCCCCGAAGACGTCGGCGTGGTCGCGGGCGTCATCACGAGTGAAGTCTTGTTCATAGAATACGACCGGCAGCGGTCGACAAAACTGGTTAGGACTCGAGAAGAGGGTTGCTCCCGCATGGCATTGGGAAAGTGCGCCCGGTAAACGACGAGTAGCGTGGGCTGTTCTTACGTTCTTTGTCCTACACTCCGACCCGGACGGCGAAAGACGGTCGGACGCAGACACCTTAATGTAATATCAAATAGTACATCTTCTATAATGGATCGTTCCGCTCTCCAAGTTAGCTGAAGTGAGCTCCTGCCCCCGCGCACCAAGCAATGGTCTTCTCGGTGCTCTTTGCGTTGAAGAGTTGGGCTGCATAAAACCAGGGGAATATTTGCGCAGCGCGCAGCATGAGGGCGCATGGGGCAATCGTCGTCTGCGTGGCGGTGCTCATTTCGGGTCGAGCCGCGCCTAGCCGCCCAGGAACGCATGGCGGGCACGCGCAGAGACTCGGAGAAGGGCGAGCCACCCTATCCCCTCTCTTTCTTCGCCCCCTTCGCCGTCCACATCCCGCATCACCGTCGGCGGCGCGCCCACCAGCAGTCTTCCAGGCACATCAAAACTCAACGAGTACGTCGACTGAGCACGAGCATTTGAGAGCTCATACTGACGCCCACAAAGAATTTGCACGCCACCCACAGCAAGCCCCTTATTCTGCGCCCCTCATTTGGTTTGCATCTCCTCCAGCTTCCTCCAAGTTCGAGCGTGCAAGATAGCCCCGCCGTCATCACAAAATCTGCATCTTCTACCGCTCCACCTTTCCTCCCCACCGGAGCAGCGCATTTCCCGATACCCGCTCTATCTCTTGCGGACCGACCCTGTCCCACTCGATGATCGGGGCCTCTACAAATCCTCTCGCGGGCTTCCAGTTCTCCACCATCGGAAAGCCGCCTTCGCTGCTCAGCAGACTGTCCGGCCTCGGACCCGAGCAGCACGATGCCATTGTTGACGACGACGGAGAGTCAGCGTCGCCGTTATCCGACCCCCCTAAAGCGCTTGTATCCTCCACGACAAAATCCGTTTTCCGCCCCTCGCTCTTCGAAGCACTCGCAGGCGGCGAAGAGGGCCCGAAACAGGCTCTGTCACCTAAGCCCGAAGCGCACAAGCCTGCCGCGTCGAGCGCCGTTGACGTGAAAGCGAACCCGGCCAAGACTACGGACGCCAGCGCCAATGTCGCCTCCTCTTCCTCAAGTGCCTCCATTGTTAAGCCTGAAAAATGCGAATCTCGTGCAGACAACACGAATCCTAGTGGTCCCGCCCATACGACTTCTTGCGACGCGCATACAGCCAGTTCCCGCCCAAATGCGTCGTCAAAATCCCCTCCCGCGCCCCGACCCTCACAACCAGCGCAATTTTCGCCTCCGTCGCAGACCTTCGACTCCTCCGGCCCCGGAGTTCAAGCATCTCCGACTACACGCGGGCCCACGCCCGTGGATCTTCTACAACCCAATAATCCACTCGACGACATGCGTAACGCACTCGCGCGTCTACGCACCCACAACGAAGAGTACGTCATTACCGAGGCCGAAGCACGACGCATTCTGGCGCTCCAGCAGGACCAAGCCACTCGCTGGCATGTCCGCGCGGGCGATCTTGTCGATCGCATGGACGCCGTCTTCACGCATGCCGAGCGCCGCATCGCCGCCGCGGAGCAGCGTACGTCCCACCTTGTCGGAGTCGAAGAAGAGCTCAAGAAGCGCGACGAAGAGTTGCGGGAGACTCGAGCAACGAATGGTCTTCTGGAGTCCCAGCATGCTGCGTTGGCGAAGAAGGCGGAGGTGCAACGCAGGAAAGCGGAGGAGGAGCGCAAAATGCTCGAGGCAAGTCTCTCGGAATCCCGCGCGGAAGTCGAAAAGGCCAAGCGCGAGGTCGACGCCCAAACCGCAGCTCGAGTGGCCGCGGAAACACAGCTTGAGGCGGAGCGGGTCCGATGGGACGCACATATACGCCAGCTCTCGACGCGGCTGGACGATGCGAAGCGCGAGTGGTCCGCGGAGAAAAACGCACTGGAGCAGCAGTTAGAAGAGCAGAAGCGGGCTGCAGAGCTTGATAAGGAGAAACGGATCAAAGAGTTGGCAGAGCAGAGGGGCAAGCTCGAGCAGGACATGCAGCGGCTCCAAGAAGAGAGGGATCAGCAAAGGCGCCCTCATCTGTCTGAGGAGAAGACCGTGTGTATTGGGCCCTCTGGCAGTGGTGCCGACATTGGGGAACCTACCTCTGAGACTTCCACGACACCTGTCCATCCCCCCGGCTTATCCGAGCCCTCGTCCTTGCAGCCTAGTCTCGCGAACACTCATCTGCTCTCTACCATTCAAACATCATCCGCACCAGCTTCTTCTCATGCGCCTGTTTCCTCAACCATGTCGAACGCAAACAGCGTATTATTCCCTCCTGAAGTCAAATCGCCGGGTCCAAAGCTACCACGTGGGAAGGGCCTACACCTCAATACCGAAGCCGCTCCTTCTCGTGCTACGCCCGTCGATGGGCTCGGACTTGGTATCGGGCTCCCATCCGGTGCCTTGAAGATCCGTTCACAGCCGTCTTCCGCCGAAGACAAACCGCAGCGTGATATACTTCATCGTGATGAAGCTTTTGGTGCTGTCAAGATTGAGGAAGCTCCGGTTGCTGTCAAATTTGAGGACATCTCTCCCGCAGGCGTCGCTCCACTCCTTGCGCCCGCGTCACAGTCGCATGGGGATCCATCTCGGGAGCAGCAAGTCAATCGGGAGCATTTTGCTGCGAATGAAGTGAACACATCCTCTGCGTCATCCAGGGGCACCGGCGGCGATACCGCTTCCGGTACCAACCTTGCAGGGTCGTCTGCCACCGCGCCCTCCACCTCATCTGCCCCTGGCCCATCTATCCAGAACCCACTTCCCAGGGATCTAGGGTCTCCGGCGGTCTCTTTGGGCGATCTTTCCCCCGAACCTCCCTCAGCATACTATGATACGGCCCAGGAATTAGTGTACCCGTCAAGTAACGCTTCTCCGGTCATGACGACAAGATCTACTGCGGCTATCGTTCGTTCTCCAACGCCTCCGACACTCGTTCCACCCCGCATGGTGTCTCCGGTACATCCTTCGCTCCCTTATCCGCCTCCGCCCGTTCCGCTCCCGATGAACAGCCGCCGGGGACGAAGCAGAGGCGTTAGGCGACCGCCAGCTGGACGTTCGACAGATGGCCACTACTCGCCACCTCGTTCGCCCGAGCGTCCCATTCCGTCAGAATACTATCGTCCAAGTGGTCGCCCACCTTCGCCGCCTCGCAGGGAACGTTGGCCGCCAGGGCCCGAGAGACAATACGGCCGTAATGACGCCTACTCGCCGCCACCCCCACAAAAGCGAATTCGAGAAGATAACGATGACGCAAGGTTCGACACTCGTCGTCGTAGACTGTCCTCACCAGACAACTTCCGCGAAGGCGTTGCCTCTCCCTTCCCCGCGGCTTCCAGCCGTCCAGCTGACAGGGTCCCTTCTTCATACGAGGCACGGCGTGAAGTGCTTCCTAGAAGAACATCCCCTCCACGCGGCGCATATGGCGGGCACGATCGCGGCTGGCCTTCTCAGAATAGCCGTCTTCGGCCTCAATCTCCGCCTCGACAAAGAGCCTTGACGCCGCCCCCACCAACCGAAGCACGGGCGATGCCTTCTCGCTGGGACCCTACGCCCTTAGATCAAGCTCCTTACGTTCCCTCCTACGGGTATGGTCATCCTACGCACGGACTCGAAGGTCGGTTCTCGGATCCCGGTTCTGAAGCGCGACGTCTCCAGGTCACGCCGATACCGTTCGCCGCCCCCACCGCCTCTGCATCCGGTGGCCCGTCCAGAGCGTCGGCCTCCAAGCCCGACCAGGCCCCAGCGGCAGTCTCCGCCCCCAAGTCGCGCTCGCGAAAGGCCCCTCGCGAGCAACAACGGCAGGCGGGTTCGCCCACCGAGGGTCATACATCGGTGGGTGAGCCGACCCTCCTCGCCCGCATGAACGTCACGACGAAGGGGCCATTGGATCTGGAGAAGCGCCTTAGCTCCGTGCCGATGTCGGAGACGGGCACGATGTTTGGTGGTGGTGGCGGCGGCGGTTCGGGCGGAAAACAGCAGAGTGCGACCTCGCAGAAACGTGCTACTACACGTCCCACCCCGTACAACAAGCAGACCGGCCCTGCACAACACAAGGCGCATCAGTCTTTGGGAGACCGCTTATCGTCGGGTGGGAACCTCGCGTCGAGACTACAGTGAAAATCTGATGCTCAACTATGGCTTATCCTTGATCTGCGACTCTACGTCTCATTGTCTAATATCCTTCTCGCTCCACCAACCACTGTCTTGTCACTTGTACTTCTTGGTCCTTGTTTGCGTCATATTCTCGGGTTTCTCGTCCTCTTCTTTGTGCCAGATCAGCCCAATCATGTCGAAATACAATGTGTAGCACTAGTCCTGCGAACTTCATGTAGCACTGGTTCTGCCGTTTTTGTCTTCTTGCGTTGTAGTTCCTTCGGGTGTATGAGGTTCTGTATTTTGTTGTGCTAATTGAAGACGTGTACTGTGTAGCATGTGCGACCGGTGTGCGTATCCGAATGTGGAAAGTAGGAGAAATGTGTGAGGATTATCACAGCGCATGACGAGGGGCAGAACGGAGACCTGAAGGAAGATAGTAAAGGGATATCCTGCCTAATGCTACAGGGCGTATGATACAACAAGAACAAGAAGGTGCGTTTAGCTCGCACCGCAAATAGTAAGCTCCCTCATTTCCTGCAACACTCCCTCGACCTGAAGCATGACGTCAGTGAGGCACGGCTTTCTCAGCCACCAGAACAACGTACCTGCGCATCCAACTGCCCCGCAGCGTAGTCGTCTCGGACATTGTCGGCGAAGTACCTGTTTTCACCAAACATCCCACGTCAAACCCAGGTCATCGGGACTATGGCGAAGCGTACGACGCACCTCTGCACACCCCCGAGCTTCTCGTAGCCCTCCTCGGCAAACTTGCATTGCATACGTATCATTGCCTCGAAGCTCGGGTCGAAGTACGGGATGCGGAGGTCGAGCAGCTGCGGAAGCTCCCCGATGAGCTGCTCGTTGAGCATATCGAAAACCTCCTTCGCCTCGTCATGCTCTTGCTGCGCCTGCGGAGACACACGATATTAGCGAGGCCTTGCAAACGAGGTGCTGGTGCGCCACGAAGAAGAATAGCGTGTCGTCTTTCAATCTGGGCACAGGGCACAGGGGAAACGAGATATGGTGTGATACTCACCCTTGGCAGCTTCGTGGGGTCGTCACTCGGCTTGGCGATGAGCTTGTTCATCTTGCTCCTCGCTGCGTCGTAATCCAAGAGCTGGGACGTGGGCGGGATCGCAATGAGCACAACGTATGTATCCAGAGTAAGGCAGGAGCGCACCTTCTTATTCCGCTTGTTGATCTGCTCGTTCACAACGGGGAAGATCGCGTTCATCTTGCCAAGGGGCTCCATGATGGTCGTGCGGTATGGCGCTTCCTAGGAGCCAGAAGGAATTGGTGACGGAGATTCACATGGGGTGCGCGGAACACGATAGAGGACCACGGACGTACCAGTTCCCTCCCTATGCCTGTGTCCAGGTCGTCGACGGCCCGCTTGTATGCGTGTGCGGCCATGGCACTCTCCGACGCCTTGTCCGCCGCGCTGTAGAAGACGTCGATGGTGTCTGCGAGACGGCCTTGCGTTGCGGTCATGGCTAAGAGAATCCGGCTTAAGTTCTAGGCCCAAGCACCGCAGGAGGAAGGAAGGAGGGACAAGGATACGCTACCTTTCATCGCATCCGAGTATCCCTTCGCCGTCTTCTGCAATGTCTGGCACTCCTTTTCAAACCTAACGTGACGGTCGCTTTAGCAAGCCGCCTCCAAGGTGACTCAGAGAGTGGATAGAAAACGCACGTCCGATACTTGGCCTCCTCATCTGCGAACTCGCGGTCGACGGTACGCTCGATCTGGCCCGTCTTTTGCAGGAGCTACAAAAGAGAAAGAAAGAGGAATCAGTGAGCATCGGCATCGTCCACAGTCGAGCTTATGTATGCTGGGTAGGAGACAAAGGAAACGCACCGTCGTTCCTGCACGGGAGAATCCCTTCTTGAATCTAACCGAATGGGGCGGAGAAAGCATTCCATCAGCCGAGCTCACGACGTCGAGGCGTTAGATAGTAGACGTACCCTGTCCAGCTCATGGTTTATCTGTACTGAGACTTTCAAACGCGACAAAGGAAATGTCGGGGAGGAGACGAGGAAGTGGGGAACAGGCGTGGACGGCGCAGTGAACCGGGCTTGGGCGGGTATGCGATCGCAGTAGCTAATGAGCGCTTCCGACTACGGCACCGCATTGATTAATCTGGATGCGGACCCAGGGACCGAGCCCCAGTCGTACTCCGAGTCATCTCACGTGAAATTCATGGTATAATCGACTGTGTTTCAAGTTCACCGTGTGTATTAACTTTGTATTCAGGAATCAAGAGGTGCAGCCTCTTTCATCGGACTGCTTACTGGGGGTCGTCACGCGTCAGGCCTTCAGGTACCGCCCAATACTTATCTAACACGAGCTGAAAATCTGAGTAGCGTTTCGGACTACTTTAAGGTATAGATCGCTGGGGGGTAGTGCCCAAGGTTTCCCGTTGCAGGTGGTATTTTCGGCCGACAATACATCCAATCTCGAATATAGATTACCGGCCGATCCTGCAACAGACTGAACAGACAAAACGGATGCAACTGTAGGACGGACAACGTGGATATTGGGTCTCCGGGCCCCAAGAAGCTCCTTCCAAAACAGTCAGAGGGGTATCCGTTCGAGCTCCTCAAGGGTCCAGTACTTCTTCATGTTCTCTCCGCGCAGATCCTCAACCTGCGGTAGTGGAACACCACATCAGCCTCCCACGATGCCTAGAATACACAGGAAACACAGCCCACCTCCTGGTTGAGATGGTTGAACAGTACCTCCCTCCAGCTGTCCAAGCACGCACGCATTTCCTCGGGCTTGTACGAGGACGGCTCATCAAGGAATTTCCTCACGAGCTTCGTGAGCTCCTCGATGCCTGTTAGAGCAACGTCCCGCACCACGTCGCGTGAGCAAAGGGAAAGCATCACGACCAAGCGCATCGAGGTACGCACCGTGATGGATGCCCTCGTGGGACTTGAGATGCACCTCGTCATCCTGGAACGCGGTCATGCGCTTCGCCAAATACGGAAAGATATGCCGCTCCTCGATGGTGTGGTGCACAGTCAAGCCTACACAAGTCCAACAGCAGCGACGACGTGCGCGCGCATGGCGCCGAGAAGTTCGAAGTTAGCACATGCGGTCAGAGCTCAGGTCGACGCGCCACGGGCGGGGGACGCTCACCCTTGCAGAAGCTCGTCGCCATGCGGAGGTACATGGGCAGCGACATGCCGCGTCTGCTGAACGAGCCGTCCGCGAGCTGTAGCGCGCGCGCGTGTCAGGACTCGGTATTCAGCCTGCAGATGTCGAGACGGGCCCGCGCGCCTCGCCCGCGGGAGTAGCGTGGCGCACCTCGTACAGCGCGTTGACTGCGAAGAAAAAGCGACATGGTTAGTTGAGCTGCTGGCGCGATCGCGATCGCAACGACCCCAGGTCCGGAATGTCCTACTCACACTCGTGCTTGAAATGGTCGTGGAAGTACGACATCCCCTCCGACAGCTACGGGTGCGAGCATCCATTCAATCGAACCTGGTCAGCTGAGTCCCGGGACGCGTATGTCCCACAGAGGGGGAGTGAGCGATGATGATACTCACGCGATTCCAGCGGGCCTCTTCGTATGCGTCGGCCATCGTGGCGTGCTGCAGCTGACGGGAGCTTTTGAGAACGTTCGAGGTCGTCCGGGGACAGTAGTTCGAGGTGCTGAATCGCGAGCTCAAGAAGCGCCGAAGCATGCAAAACGAGCGAGTGGAAGCTTTCCTACACAGCGGAGTAGACGTTAGCTTTATGAGTAGTCCTAGAAGCACATCCGTGACGCTCGCTACAGGCCCGAGTCCCGGTATATAGCATACCTTCGGAGAATGACAGGTTTATTGCACAAGATGGGGGTCAAGCCAATACGGAGATGAGGGTTGGAATCAGGAACAGCTCTGGGGAGAGCCGGACAAATCCCGCTTACGAAGCTGGTGTAAGCCTCCGTACGTCCCTCTCGTTAGGGCGGCTGCACTAATTCGCATTCGGAAGGATATGTGCGCGGTGAACGGCTTGTAGCGGACTCATTCGGAAGTTTGGCCGCAGGCGTGGCGCCTTTACTCAACGCTGGTTGCGACCGTGAGCTGGAGCGGGTCATTATGGCATTCATCTCCGTCGCAACGTCCATTGTGGAGTACTTCCAGAAAGACCTTGCCACGGGCTCGCATTCGCCGGCGGCCGACAGACTCCAAGAACAGCCAAGGATCTCATCTCGCTCCCAGCGGCGGTGGCCGAAGCAGACAAAGCCCGCAAAACGCATCGGCGTGGAAACTCGTTAATTACGAAAGGACGCCCTCTAGTAGTCCTATGCAGCCTTTTGCATACGCCTAGCTCGGGGAGAGCTAAAAGTCTGATACCCTACCCTTGAAGCTCCAGTCCCCGTCGTCCTCGCCCCACCTGCCCACCGGTTCGCGCTTCGGGCCGCCCTGCTCGCCCGTGACCGGGTTCACGTCGCCCTCGAATTCGGCCTGCACCGGTGCGCGCGCGTCGGGATGCAGGGCCATGTCCGCCTCCGCCTCCGCGCGGCTATTGCTCCCGCTTGGAACGGAGAGCGGAGCCTGGGCAGCGCGGACGAGCTCCTCGAACTCGCGCTGCTGCTCTCGGGGGAGCGGAGGGGGCCCGGGACGGACGAGGGACGCGCCACGGCCGCGGTCACGGTCCGAGGGGCGAGACAGGGAGGAGCTGATCGAGCGAATGGTCGTCGTGGTCGTGAGCGTGGCGAGGGTTGTGGTGGAGCCTGCGCCGCGTTGCATGCGTAAGGCTGAGGTGATTGCGATACGATGCATCTTTGGTAGAGATATCTCCGATTTTGATCGTTCTATAGAGAAAGGACCCTGTCGGTGATGAAACAAGGACGTAACATACGCCGTCAACGATCGGTGTTGCAGACGGTGGCGACCAATGCTTACGCACAGGAGTAGTCCGAAATTGAAGTCGTCGTCAGCGCCGGACCTATCGGAATGATGGGGCTCAGCTGGTAAAGGCTTGGATCAACAACTGGTTGGCAGGTTGGACTTGCCTCGATGTCTGACTCGTCCAAGGTGTTGAAGCAGAAGCAGGGCGACGCAACGTGCTAAGCCCTCGGAAGGGCTCGGAACACGATGTGAGGTTAGCGAGGCGAAAGTGGTGGTGGGGTCTTCCAGTTGCAGCCGAGTGGATGGACGACGGAGGCAAGGAGCGCAAGTCCGTCCCGGGGAGCACGGCTACCTACCGGCTCTCTACCGGCCCTGTCCGGCGACCTCCTCGCGCACGTGGCTCATCAGAACCGGGGCCGTCCGATTGGAAAGGCGGCTAAGAGAGGGATCTGGTCCGGCGCGAGCTTCTTTTGGATGGAATAATCTTCGAGGGTCAGCGCTAGGAGTACTTACTGCACCAAGTGTGCGCTGGTGTGTGCCGCGGCGCGGAGGGTTGTGTCGCGTAGGTGGTCGTCCGCGGAGAGCGACGATAGGCACGCGTTTCCGGCCGAACGGCAGGCCGCAGGATCGATCTCCCGCAGGTCGTTGAGCTGAGCGGGGTTGGGTTGCGGCGTGCGCCTGGTTGCGCGGATGGAGCCGTCGGCTGACTCGGTCGCAGACTCGTGTGTGGGCCTGGAAGCACGGCGCAATGATCGAGAAGGAGGGTCGCGTGTGCGTCTCGAGCGCAGCGTCGTGGTAGGCCAGGATCCAATGTTAGATGCAGCGGGTGGCTTGGAGGGTTGATCACGCAGGGCCTGTGCGGGAGAGATCAGGGAGGATCACCGAGGGACGTCCGGAAGAGAGGGGGTGGGAACAAACGCCTCGAAGGGCCTTGTGTCGGCACCGGGGAAATAGTGTTTTCGTGTGCTGATAGCGACGGGCGCTGGTGACGTCGAAATAGGCTCGCCTGGGCGAGATGCGTGCTGAGCTCGACTCGCGGGATCAGAAGCCGGCAGATGTGGAGGAAATGGGCGATGGAGGGGACGTGCGCGGGCGAGAGAGGACGAGACCGGGATGGAGCAGCAACCGGGGGAGGTGGGTAGAGCGGCGGGCAGCGTTACGTTGGCGCAGCGGGGTGGGCGTCGGACGGGGCGAGGGCGGCGGGCTGTCGGGCTGTCGGGACAGACACGGGTTCGATCTCGCGCACGGATGGCGGTGGCTGTCGGCGAGGCGAGGCACGTCGGCGGGAGTGACGGGGGTGGTGGCGGACGGCCGGTCCGCGGAGGGCTCGGGTGAAAGAAAGGGGCAGGCGGGCGACGGCGGGGCGGGTGGCGGGGGGCGGGGCACGTGAGGGGGCGTCGAAAGGCGTTACGGAAAGGGTTGCCTAAGCTTGCCTAAGCGGATGGAGGCTGTTGCCTAAGCTCGCCTGCGTTGGACGCGCCAATGCGGGGACTGGGAAAGTTGATTGCGTCTCTGGATCTCAGCGCCTGCCAGCGCCCTGGAAGATCCCTTGGTGAATAAGAACTCTACAACCAATGTCCCCCGCGCCAGCCTGCCTTCGGACCCCCGCCCACCGTCGCCCCCGCCCCCCGCCCTCGCACCCGCTCGTCCCGCCCGGCGCACCATGCAGTCCGCAGGTCCCGCAGGCTGGATGCCCGGCCAGCCCACTGCCGTCATCGACCTCGGAGAAGAGTTTGCCCCTGATCCGTCAAATGCCTCCACGGCCGCCTTGCAGTTCTCGGCCGCCTACTACGCCATCGACTCCTCCGCAGAGGGTAACGGCTCCAAGAAACGCAAGGTCGAGCGCGCCTGTGATTTCTGCAGGCGACGCAAGGCCCGCTGCGACGGCCCCCGCATGCCGGACAACGTCTGCAGCAACTGCATCACAAACTCCAGGTCTTGTACATATCTGTGAGCATCATATTGGTCATCCGTCCCTGTCCCTGCCCCCTGATGCCGTGTATGCGCCCAACAGCGAGGGTTCAAAGCCCAGAGGACCCCCCAAAGCGTGAGATAGCCATCTTAACCCCGACAGATCCGTACATACTCACCATCTCTCAGCTATGTCGTCGGCCTCGAGGATCGGATTGAAAAGATGGAAGCGCTCCTTAAGCGGGTGAGTTCTATCTCGGCTATATACCCCATATCCGTTCCTTGACATCATGGCAGTTGCGTCCCGAGTGCGACTTCTCCGTCGAGCTTGGCCCTCCCATTGTACGCGACTCCTGGAAGACAGACCCCGTGCCCTTAGCGTCTGGCTCCTCAGACAAGGCGCGCTCAAACTCGCCGAAGCAGTCGGAGGAATCCCCCACCGTCAGTGCCAGACGGTCCATCGCCTCTCTTACGGCACCCCCGCCTGACCGCGCATGTCCCACCGCCACTCCTGGTGCAGGTACGTCCAAGTCGCGTACCGGTCCCAATCCGCGAAAACCACTACGCGGCGCGGCAGCGCGCAGGCGGGGCAGCCACGACGACGACTTGTACGACTCGGACGGCGACGCGTCGTGCTCGTCGCTCTCGAGCTCGTCCGACACGGACGACATGGGCGAGCTCAGCATCGTGCGCGGCATGAAGCGCCTCGGCTTACGCGGGCTCGAGCCGACGGAAGGTTCCCCGGAGCGGCTAGATAACCAGCTCCGTTTTCACGGCAAGAGCAGCAGCTTCAAGCTCATCAGCACTACGCGCGAGTTCATGCAGCAACACCTGGTCGAGTCCTCTAGCGAGGGCCGCCAGTCCAACTCCCCCGGGGACATCACCGTGCCCGCCCCCACGAGCAACAAGCGCGAGGCGTTCTGGCGCATCCCACCGGTAGGTTTCATCAATTCAACTGGGCTCGATCGAGAAGCTTAACTGATTCGGCGGCGGCGGGTGTGGACAGTGGGAGCAAGCGTACGAAAACGCCGACGATCCGACGCGCCTTCCCGACTGGCTGCTGCCCGGCTTCCCGCCGCAAGACCTCGCCGAGAAGCTCATCCACGATTTTTTCGAGCTGAACGCCGCTACCTTTCCGGTAGGCAGGCGTCCACCGCTCTGATATTGGCCATAGAATGAGCTCACGCGTCTAATGATGCCCAGCTGCTTCATCGGCCGACTTTCGAGCGTCAGTGGGCCGATCAGCTGCACAAGAGAAACGTCTGGTTCGCGTCTGTCTGTCTGGCCATTTTTGGCATCGCCAGTCGGTGGAGTACAGACCCTCGCGTTTTACCGGACGACATTGCGCACAAGGCAGCGGAGGAATCGGACGAGGATATTTGGAGCTTGGCGGGGTGGAAATATATCGCCCTCGGTACAAGTAAGTCAAAACATTCACTCGTTACATACTGTTTGCTCACGGCACGTGCGTCTCCGTCAGAGATCCACGAGTCCCGTCGGAGTGTCATAATCCCGCCAGAATTGTTCGAGATCCAGAGCTTCGCTGTAAGCCCACGTACCCTGTCCTTCGCGAATGTCAGGCTGACCTTCCTCGCGCCACTGTTGTTTGTTCCTGTTCATGCGTCCGCGTGACCTCCCTTGCCCCGATCTCCCCCCATGACTCTCGCATGATGTCTCCGCCGGCAGCTGTTCGCCCAGTATTTTCGCGGCACAGTCGCCCAGCACGGCTCGTGGTTCTACCTCTCCGTCGGCCTCATCAAGGCGCAGGACGTCGGCGCGCATCGCCGGAAGATTTACGGCAGGAAACGCACCATCGAGGAGGAGCTCTGGAAGCGGGCGTACTGGCACCTCGTGGCCTTTGACCGTGTCGGAAGCATGCTCATCGGGAGACCGTGCTGCTCCCGCGAGGAAGAGTGAGTAAATCCCCCGCGCCGCTTCCCGCTTCCGGCCGCGTGTGCACACATGCGCGCACACGCGCCGGGGGCTTCCTGGGCAGTTTGAATGGGTCGCTGAGCTGACACGTGCGCACACGCGCTTCTAGCCTCGACCTGGACCTTCCTATCGAGGTGGACGACGAGTACTGGGAGAACGACGACCCGGAACTTGCCTTCCGCCAACCTGAGGGCAAGCCTGCCGTAGTGTCGTGCTTTATCCACTGGATCAAGCTCAGCCATATCATAGCTTATGCGCTGAAGACCCTGGTGGGTTATCTGCCGTTAATATTTACGTTGCCGCTAAAGGCCTGGTACAGTACACCCCGAACAAGGGTAAGCCCGCGCTGGGCCTGTCTGGCACGCAGTTGCGGGAACAGATCGTGGATAAGCTTAACGATGCGATGTTGAAGTGGCTTGATGAACTCCCACCACATTGTGAGTGGCGCATCGTCACGCGACCAGCAGTCTGTTGACCACCCTGCAGTGCGATGGAGGGCCGACATGGAAGACCGAACATTCGCCAGCCAGGCGGCAACACTCTACACGACCTACCACCTCGTACAGATCCTGATCTACCGGCCATTTATCCGCGTCCCCCGTGGGCTGTTTCTCCACAGCCCCTACCCGACACCACATTCCGTAATGTCAGCCAAGGCCTTGTCGATTTGCCTTACCTCCGCGCGAGCCGGCGCGTACATCCTGGACGTGCAGACGCACCGCGGCATGCTCAACATCACCAACGTGCTGCACGTCTCGTTCTTCTGCGCGGGCGTGCTCCTCATTCATTTCTGGGACCTCATGCGGCAGTTCGCCTCGCAGCGCTCGCCCGAGGGCCGCGCGTACATCTCGCAGGAGCTGTCGGCGGCGATGGGCGAGATCTCGGACCTGATGGGCCGCCTCGAGGAGGTCAGCTCGAAGTGGGAGCTCGCACGGGAGATGCTGTAAGTGATCGAACTCAATTGCAAAGGCATGCGGCGCTGATGTATTGCGTCCGCGCGTTACGTCGTGTGCCTGGTTCTTACCGGACAGTGACGAGATCAAGGACGCGCTACCCGACAGCCCGACCGAGGACTCGGCCCACAGGCCTGCCTTTGGCGAGATGCAGTCTGCAATGCCCCTCTACGAGATGCCTGTGGGCCGCGGACGCTCGGTGCAGTCGTCGGGAGACCGGAACGCGTCTCCGAGCATGAACTACCCGCAAATTTCTCCCCTCACACCCCCGGAGCACTTCGACTTGCGGCACTTCCGCCAGCCTGACCACATCCGCACTCCTCGACCGGGCATGTCGCACCACGGCATTTCCCAACACGCCGCACACCCTGGCCCACTGACGTTCCCCTTCGAAGGCCAGCAGCTGTGGAATATGGACGGGGCGCCTGCCTCGCCCCCTCCGCTCCCCGAATTCCAGTTCTTCCAGCCCCCTTCTCTTCCAATGCCCCACGACCCCTCGCGACAGCCACGCCGATCGTCGCAGGCGACTCCTATGCCCCTACACGGCAACGGTTCGAGTTACCAGCCTGCTCGGCCGATGCAGCCCCCTCCCATCCGCACGGACGTCGCGCCCGTGTTCCACGATCCCTCCCACCACACATCACCGCATTCATACGCCTACCGTCCCGACCCAAGCTCAACAGAGTATCCGCCCGAGTATCGCTCGTCGCTGTGCAAGGACGGCGACCATTCGCTCAGCCACACGGAGTGCCTCCGGTTGCGGCTGCTTGAGGAGACGTATCAACAGGGACAGCCTACAGGCGCACCGAGCGGAATGCCTGGGGGGTATGTTGACCAACGACATGCACCGCCAAACCAGTGGCCCCACGACGCTGGTGGTCGAAGGTGAGTTTCGGTGTTTTGCCGCTGCGATGTCGAAGAAAGTAACATTGATCAAAATTGAATCCAGGTGGTCATGATATCGGAGCTAGCCCACCATCCACAACCGAGTCTTCGTGATGTCACTGATCGTGCAGCTTCTTGTGGTGGTCCGTTCGGTGGCGACATTTATCCGCTTGGTTTGATACTTTGTTGTGAATATGCATTCTTTCGACGACGCTTACGATCCGATCCTTCAGTACTGCTATCCTGCCCACCCTTGTAATCGCTTGCTCTGCTCTCGTCATAGTCGGTACATGTATGCGACCTGCCCTCTCCCTCAATCCCGATCTTGCGCATCACCGGACCCTCACTCCTTGTTGTACGGTACTGTATTCTTAATCCTACTCGTTGGACCGGACCGAGACCCTCGCCCGTGTACCCCACTAAACTCTGGCGGCGGTGCATAGCCTCCTGGACCCACTCTCGGCACGATCGCACATGTGGACCCCCCGAGGTCCACGCGTGCTTGCCCCGACGCCTCTCACGTCGAGGCTATTTCCGGGAGCGCGGCGCACGGCGCGGCTGCGCTCGCGCCGCGCTTTGGGACTAATGCGGCGCGTGCCAAGCTTCCAAACGTTCGAGGACGTGCAGCGGGCTCTCGGCAAGGTGGGGGCCCACCGGCACCCACGGCGTGACAAGCAAAGCTTACGTTCGCGGCGCGGGAACTGCGGGGCGGAGCACGCATGTGGTTGGGACCGTCTCCGCTGAGTACAAAGCGCACTATGGCAGGCTTCACTGAACTCTCTATTGTGGGTGTCGTTGGGAGGGTCCGGTCAACACGTCTAAACCAGGTGGTAGAAGAGGGACAATGATGACGACCGATGCCTGGATCAAGTACCGGTCGAGAAGAACAACCTCAACCATACACGTTAAAAAGCAGTCCATTGTTTGAGAATGCAATGCTGAGTGTGCAACCGTGAGATGCTACTGCTCCGAACTGCCGGCAGTTGGCTGGGGCTCGAATACTACGTTGGTGTCTAGACCTTTGAACCCCGGGTGTGTCAGATGAGCACAGAGCGCCTCCAGATTAAACAATGGGCACCCACAGACTGCTTTCAGTACCGTCTGTACCACTATAGCCGCTTACTGCTGTGCTCGCGGCCCTGCTCTGGCCTCTCCCACTCGATGTCAAAGTCTATCGTAGCTTGCAGCTGAGCATTGAACGCGCTGCGGGAGTTGAGCCTAGCCAATGGGTACCATGAGACGTTGCCACAGCATACATGGTGAGCGACTTACGTAGCGAGAAGGGAGATTGCGTATACTACGAAGTGCCATATGTTAAGTAGATCTGAGTGAATATGTGAAACGCTAACATTACCTTTGGTTGTTGCGACACAGGCAGCAATTAAAAGAAAGTCGTTTCCAACAGCACACTGTTGATTTTCGAGGTTAGCGTTGCGGATGTAAGTGATACACGAAGAGATGTCCACTTACCAAGATCGCACAGAGAAGGCTTGAAAGGCTAAAGAAGTCATGAATGAGCCGCGTGGTAACGGGCGGAGCATATAGTAGATGTTGAATGACCACGTAACAAGTCCTAGTGCAGACGTCATGAGGTTGAGACTACGTCCATAACAGGCATTGATGAAATATCGATACCAGTACCAAATGCATATGTCATGATGTCCTCTAGGACTTTGTTCGTGCTGAAGCCGTTAAGGTGAGCGTGACTTATCCTGCGGTGGTACTTGCTCACTGACCGTCTCAGATCGGTACGTCGGGAAACCAGATGTCCGATCAGGCAGCTGGCTACGATCGAGTCTCCTGTGGCAGAAATGCCGAAGCATATCGACAACATCCACTGAATGTCGTCAGTAACGCTTCACTTCGTGAGATAGAAATAAGTACTTTGATATTCAGCCATTTTTCAAAGGTAGGGTCCATCCATCTAAGTCGAGGGCATAAGTGAGAAGCACAATGGATCTGAGTCTAGAGGTTAGATATACATCAATGTTGTCGCCGCTGCCAGGTGTTATCAATAACAATAACAACTGATTCTTTATCGACTCACTTGACACAAGAACTACGGTCGACGGTCATGGTAGTCAGCTGGTTGAGTTTGGCTGGCCTACAATATAGCTATGACATACCGACTGCCGGGATAGCCAGGCCAATCTATCAATGTTATTCAAGGTCACATTACGATGAAGCGTATCTTATGAATGACAAACCCATGCGAACAAGACACATCGTTGTCGAATCCGACTTGGAAGAACTAAAAAAGAAGAAGGCTATCAATGATCAGTATTCACCGTCAAAGAAGTACATACGCATGTACAAGCGGTGTGCATAGAAGCTAAAGCAATCGATAGCCAACATTAGGATCAGTGTCGCACTTTCGTAGAACAATCACCCTACGAGTCTGTGATCAACATCACTAATGCCTGATATCCATGTATAATATGAGAGATCTAACACATATCTGCATTCGTAAAGGAAATCTAAAGCTTACCGCCGTCGGGATACAGAGCTTCAGTCGCGTAGGTTGTAATCAAATCGCGTTGTAGCGTATCATCGCGGACAGCCATATTTGAATGAACAGGCAACTCACCACCAAAGACCTAGAAATCAAATAAGGCCAATCCGTTAGAATAAGTACTCTAATAAATACTTACCGAGTTCCCCGAGAGAATGCCTCTATTTGACCGTGTTCTGAGATCACGTAGTAGTATCTAGCGTGAGTGATAGGCCGCGAGCAATTGCGTAAAGGCGCGTGTAAACAATCAAACGGTGGCCACCTACCCATAGTGGAATGAAGAAATCGTGTGGACACTTTCCGCCATCCTGAAACGGGACATTATCGCTCATCGTGCTGAGTAAGAAGGTACGAACACCTCACACAAGTGCCGCTACCTGTAATAAGTGGTTTACTATTAGTCGTAAATACTGATCTGAAGAGATGAAGTATACCGTCGCTTTGAGGCGAACAGGATCGCCTGCGTACTCCTTCACGTATAATGCCGTTTGACCGAGCATGACCCCAACAAAACTAATGACCCAGAGAACAGCGGCTCGTGAGCGGAGAACCGCTGAGCTATCTAACAAGGTCTTTGGAAGACGACGTACAGGGTTGATACAGCGGCTCCTGCCATCGCCGCGCGAAGTGTACTAAGCACGTCTGGATGAGGAGGGTCCACAGAGTCGTGCATATTGTAGTACTAGTCTAATTCCGCTAGAACCCGGTGCGAAAGAGTAGTTTTATCGCCTGCAGTACGAGGATAGGTCAGCAGAGATCAAGCAACGCGAGCGTGTTCTTAAATGGACTCCATAAGGTGGGTCCTAAGATCATGAAGCGGTGCAACAGAATGGAGGGACTCGTAGTCTTCCCTGGGGAAGGAGTGGCCAACAGTATAATTCCCTACAATCCACAGCCTAGCTTCTAGGCTTGACAGTTGAGCAGTACTGAGTACGTGGTGACTGAACAACTCAGGACCTGCACAAGTCTCGCAGTAAACATGTAAACACCGTACTTGCTCTTATTGTGTTCTATTTCCCAAGCTGTACCGCGTCAGTCGCTATGGTCCTACGTCCTCTTCCCTGCCGATGCGTTCACGACGTCAGACCCAGTGAAGACTTGTTGCACGCTGCTAAAAATATAGAAGATGGAGAGAGAAGATGGAGAGGCCATTGCAAATTAGCTGATGTGAAAATGCAACACAACGATATGCATCTAAGCCGTGTAGGAAATGTTGAAGGTCCTTGAGGCTCGAAGCTGGAAACGGGAGGTTGCGGAGAAACAAGAACGGGCTGAAAGAAGTCGGACGAGCAACAAATTGCTCTCCGGCGCTCGGCAGTCGCCGGTTGGGTGTTGTCCGTTTCCGTTTCCGGATCTCCTTCGCGCGATGGACTCTTCATGGTCCTGTACGCCACTTGCACGCCGCAGGAATTCCAGCGAGGATGTTTAAGGGTTAAACTTCCCTTCATCAGTAACGAACGCATGGCGGTTGTCATGCAATAACAGCTTGAATCCAAGGAAGCTACATACTAGTACGGTAGTGCTTCAACGCCGTGGGAGACGTCGTCCTTTTAAACTTCTTCGCTGCAGCCATCCTACCTTTCAAGGCGGCGGCCCCGGCACCTTCGGTCGCTGGCTCCGCGGACATCCAGAATGCGCACGGCCGACGCTCGCAGCCCTTCTATGTCCGAACATCACACGACCGCGAGAGTTTAAAAAAGGCTTCTTGCAGAATTAACTCGGAAATATCAACTCGCCTGCGGCGGCTTTGACTCGCTGCGGCTACTAGGGGCGGGTAGTCCGAATTATGTCTAGCCTGCATACATCCCTGTTTACGAGTGTGACGCCGACATGACGTCGACCCAGGGCCCAGGGGCCGACGAAACGATATACTAATAACCCTCGGCACGGCATCTGGCAACGACTTAAGAAAGATACATTCGATGGCCCGACATTTGTAGTTACAGAACGCTGCAACATGCTTGCAGGCAAGAAATCGCTCTTCGAGAGGCGAAATGAGACCATGTAGGGGACGTTTGGATCAGGGTAACTCGGGGCGCGCGAATTCTCAAGAAAAGTCTCAGCTGCCGCCAGCGGGAATGGTGTGGATGAGCGTTGAGTTTGCTGGAAACCAAGAATGTAGTACAATATTTATAACATAATACGAGCAACGACGTGCTGAGTAGGGTGACTGAGAAGGGCAGTAAGTCGACTATAATTGTACAACTTGAATGCAGTTGGTGCCGAGCAGCAAAGTGCATCAAGTACACAGCAGTAAGGAAGTAGCAACGAGCGGCGGACGACAGCGTTAACGACGATGAACATTCCCTCCCTAACAGAGACCGCCACAACGCCAACCATAACCACACGGGGAACTACTTCTCCGTACCACCCAATCTCGCCCGCACCGCCTCCTCAGCGCCGTCCCACACACCCCGTCCTCCCCTAACAGCGTCCTCCCATTGTTTCGCGGGCGACAGCGGCGCATGTTCCGCCACCACTCGCAGCGCCGTGCCCCCGGTCGCGACCGCGGCCGTGTTCATCGCCTTGACGGCTTCGGCCGCGAACGACGCGTCCTTCTTCGCGCCTGCGACCTGAACTAGCACGAGGGCCAGCGCTGGAATCATAGGGCCCTCCCGCGCGCCGTTCGCGCCACTGCCGTCGGCGCCGCCGCTCGCGATCGTCGCCGCGTGCGCGTCCGCGCTCGGGAGCAGGCGTGCGAGGTGTGGCACGATGGCCTCTGGTGGCGTCTCCCCTGAGGGCCGGTAGACGACAGCGAGGTGCGTCAGCCCGGGAAGCGCGCGCAGGCGCTCCCAACCGGTCGGAGACTCTGGCGCGCCTGCGACGGTCGAGAACGCGAACGGGCAGTCTGGCCGGCTCGCGTCGAAGGAGGAGAGGTGTATGCGGAGGTGTGTGACCGTAGGACCGACGAGCGAGGGATCCCAGCCGTCGCGGCAGGAGATACCCAACAGGTGTTGCTCACGCGGCGCGGCGAGGGCTTGTAGGGTCCGCGCGCCGTGCATTTGCCGATATGCGGGAAGGGAGAAGCTACACGCGAGGGAACGCACGCCCGCGCAGGCGGCAAGGACGCGGTCTATGCTTTGTGTGGGCCCGAGCGTGAATATGCCGAGGTTGTAGACGCGAGTGGATAGGAAGTCGGCGGACTTGTTCCCGATTGCAGCGACAAAGGAGCGCAGGGCGCGCGTGGAGGAGAGTATGACGGTGTGGTAGAGGATGGGGTCTGTCCAGCGGCGCACCGCGGACGATACGAGCGTGAGGTTGCGTGCGGTGGGGCGGTCTTCATGGGCTGCGTGCTCTAGGATTTCTCGCACGAGCTCGACAGGGAGGTTGGAAAAGAGGAATGGCGTGGCCATCTTGTCGATGGATGCGGCGGTTAGGCTTACAGGTGACGGGGGTGCTCTGGTAACTTGGTTTAGCTATCCCAAAGGGCCCAGCTGGATGTATAAGGTGCCACGGAGGTAAGGACACGCGCACACTGACGAACGCGGCGAGTGACGATCAGCACAATGAGGACGAACGAAGAGGACAGAACATCACGGACGATAGGAGAGTATATGTACCGCATGCCTCTATCGCAGCGTGCGGTACGGCAACCATCGAAGGCGGCTGTGGAGCGACGCCGGAGGGATCTGGGGTGCCCGGCTGGACGGAGGAAGCGTCGTCATTTTCGCAGGGCGGCTCCTTCTTTCAGCGTGTTTCGAGCGCAGCGAGACTTGCGCAAAGCGCATAGTGGGCTGTTGAGGACATGGGCACTGCCATAGCGTCGAAATACAGCGATAGCATGGTCCCCAATAGCTGGCAGACTGTGGAAGACACGGAGAGGGCGTCGGGATGGACATGGACGGTGTCGGGAGCACCGACGCGCAACCGACGCGCGCCCCTTGCGATGACGTAGCGTTTGGCTGACTAAGCAGCAAACAGCCAGGTTTTCCAGCTACTCCTCCGGAATAGGAAGGTGGCCACAAGCATATCGAGGGAGGATCACTCCCCTCAATGTTCGGTAGTCATCCGAGCGGACGGAGACTCCACGCGTCATCATACAAACTGCCGTTGCGGCACTGTGCCTTAGCGATACACAAATAACGATATCGAAAACTTCTGCTCAACATGCCCGTGTATGTCCGCCCGCACATCCTTCACCCAGCCTTCTGCCGTCCCCCGAGGACAGCCTCCGAGGCACCCGTCAGTTAAGACACCGGCGTCTGAGCGGGCGTTGAATGGCCAGACGAAGACGAAGGTGCCGTCGAAGTCGCGGATGGAGCCGTCGTCATTGAAGCCGTCGTTGCTGCCGCAGACCCGGGAGCAGCAGCGGAGCTCTGCGCACCATTTGTGGCTGAGGCAGAGGCACCGCTCGCCCCGTTCACGTTCACGCCTTTCGACGTCAGGGCATTGAGGATGAGCACTAATCCACTCATCTGCGCTGATTGCAGCAGCGAGAGATTAATCTCCAGATTCAGCATGCTCCCGCTCGTTGATTTAATCACTGCAGGCGGTTGTTGTTGACCTGCGGGAGGAAGCGACGTAGCGGAGACAGGGACGATCCCCAGCGCAGCTAAAGCGGGGAGGGAGGTGGCTGGCAGCTGGACTGGGATAGCTGTGGTGCTGATGGCAGACCGCTGGGATTGTACTTGTTGCAGAACTTGGGCGGAAGTGAATGTGGATGGTGTGGTGGTCGTAGTGGCGGTCGACACCGGTGTCTGGGGTGCAGTGCTGCCGTATGGCGTCGTCGCTGTCGATGGCGAATACGAGTTGTATGCGTGCGGATTGTACGTGTATTGGGTTGTAGGGTATTGCGAATACGAATAGGAGTACGGTGGTCGATAAGGGGGCATGAACGTTGTTGTAGGGGTACTCGCCGTGGAAGACGAGTAATAACTAGAAGCGGCCGTCGTCGTCCGAATGGTGGGTGTGGGGCGTGCAGTGGAAGTCGATGTCGACGGGGCTGGCGTTGACGGCGGTGGTGCGGTTGCACGCTTCTCGCGCTCAATCTTGTCCAACTCTGCCCTAGCAGCTCGAAGCTCTGCGTTCAAGGCGGTGTTCTCTGCGCGTTCCGCTTCAAGGACTGCCTGCGCGAGCACATATCCCTGATCGTCGGGGGATGCTCGCTACGAAGCATATGACGAAAAGTCGATCAGCCGGAGGGGATATGAACAAAGCTAGATTTTGCGTACCTTCCCAGTCTCGATCTGAGCCTCCTTGAAACGCTTCTCCAAAGCTCGCCTCCTCTTCCAACATTCCACAGCAAATTTTGTGTCTATTAAACGACTAGTCATGAAATCGCTCGCATCAGAAGGCGTTGCAGCTTACCCGCTATCTCCTCCCTGAGTAGCTCCTCTTCAGTGGCCTTACGTTTGCCCTTCCGTGAAAGATTTGATAGGCCATCGCGGTGAAGCAGTACGTCAAGATCCTCCTTGGGTTGCTGGAAGACATGGAATGGCAGTAGACGTGTGACAACGTCGACC
This sequence comes from Grammothele lineata, assembly GCA_002150815.3. NCBI lineage: Eukaryota > Fungi > Basidiomycota > Agaricomycetes > Polyporales > Polyporaceae > Grammothele > Grammothele lineata. Next base: position 172,983 of record NDFF03000075.1, read on the forward strand.
TCGTCTTCGAAAGGCGTTTCTGTGTCTGGGAACAGGGCAAAACTCTGATCTTCAGCCAACCTCGCGGCCATCCTACAGAAACGTGAAAGTAGGCGTTAGCCCGTTGCACTGACATGCTGGACCCGTCCACCGGATCTAGAGCAAACAGTAGGATCTCCACTCACCTCGCGGCCGTCTGGGCCATTACATCTTCTTCATCCGCCCCTCTTCCCTGCTTCCTACTAAGGGCAATCGCCCGAGCCTTGATAGCGTCGAAGTCTGGTATGAGTGCAACCTTCGGATCCTGCGGCGCCATGAGTCTGTACGCGCCATCCGGCGCGCCGTTCAGCGCTGAGCCATCCGTGGTCCCATTGAGATCCGTCGTTGGGCCCTGGCTCGCCTCTCGCAGCTCCGTCGTCGCAACAGAGCTAGAACGAGCGATGGGAGTTGCAGGTGCAGTCGTTGGTGCGGTCGTGCTGCCTCGTCGGTGCGTTAGTCCGTTGCCGATGACGGGGGTGCCCGCGCTGGACGGGGTCGCTGGGACTTGATCGGGACCATCCTGGGCATGGCGGAGCTGAGTCGATATCGCCGAGGGCTTGGGTGAAGGCGCAGAGAACGTGGAGAACGTGTGCGAGCTGGGCCCCGCGATGCTCGACATCTCTTTTCGCCCCTGCAGCGATTTTGTTTGTTTTGTCGCGTTGTCGCTGTCACGCCGACCTTCGCAGCTCTCGTGATTCGTTACCCGCGTGACACATCACGGGACCTCGATGTCACGATCAACCCATCTAGGTTTGGGCGCTACATAGCGATTCTGCCCGGCGTAGGTTATAATGATGAAGTCCTGGGCACCGCTCTCATCCGTCAATGGGCACTCAATTGGCCCAGCTGCGCAGATAATTAACACGGGGAGTTAATGGATATCCGCCGGGCACGAGATTGACGCGGGAAAACGAGATACAGGGTGCACATGGGTGAACAGCGGCGGCCCGCCGGACCTCAATCTCTTGGCAAATACATTCAATGGGGACGACAGGTAATACAACACCGGCGTTCAAACGCACGTCGACAGGCTTACGCGAACGATCCCGCGGCAGATGATGGACCTTCTGATCTACCCAGAGTGTGCTGTCACTGCCGGAAAGTGAGCGTAGGGAAATGCCGGCGGATTAACTCCGTCGCCTGCGTGACTTCCTCCGCGTTCGAGCTCGCCACGTACTCCAGGTACTGCCGGGCGAGCTCGTGGTCTCCGCCGTCGCATTGAAGATGGTAGCGAGCGACGTAGACGGCCGACTTCGCCCACTCAGGTACGGGCTTCTCTGGGGGAGGCGGTGTCAGCGTAGGTTCTCTTGTCCACCCGCAAACACACGGCGGGAAGCGAGAAGGAGCGGTACGATGCTCAATGCGACAACTTCGGAGTACCGCGGGGCAGCGGAGACGTGCATAGAGCGCAAAAGTGAGTGGGAGAGGGCAGGGAAGCAGGGGGAGGGCAAGGGATGGGAAGAGACGTACGGGCTGCCCGGCAGACCTCCACGATGCGTCGATGATACGCTGCCGCCTCGGCCTGGTCTTCGAGATCGTGGTGCAGCTTCGCAAGCTTCTGGTGGATGACTATCTCTTGGGGGTCTGCGCCTATCAAGGAGCGCTTGAGGCACTCGATGGCTTCCTTCAACCTAAGAGTGAAGCCGTGTAGGGATCGGGGGAGTGTGTATGCAAGGAGTAAAGGAGCCCCGTCAGCACAGGAGCGGATATAATGCGCATACAACACTTTGAGGGATATCGGAGCTGCTTACCGCCCCATCTCTTCGTAGCACATGCCTTGAGCCTGCCAGATGCGCACATCGTATGGTCTGATGGATATCTGGTGAATATGGCGGAGCAAACACCGGGGCTGGAGAACCCACCGAAGCGCTGTCGCATGCTGGTAGTAGTATAGGGCATATTGGTGCATACTAAGAAGTTCGTAGGCTTGCGCCAGACCGTACCAGGCGCGGTAGTCCTTTCTGTTAACATCTAGTTTGCAACGCCACGACGGTAACTCAGTCCCTGTCCGAAGTACACTTCTGAATTCACCGGCAGAACACCTACCCACTGCCTTGCGGTATGCTTCGATCGCCGCGTGCGAGTTTTTCATCTCTACATACTCGTGACCCATCAAGGTCCACGCCGAAAGGTACGTTCTGTCAAGTTGTGTTGCGCGCCTGAAATATTTGACTGCTTTTTCGTGCTCAGCTCGGAGAGAATAGTAATTCCCTATGCTGCTGTTAGCCACCGAAACCAGAAGCCCACTAAGACTCTCACCAATAATGCAGCAAATTTCCGGTCGGTCCTTCTCGATGGCCAAGTAATCGTGGGCGAGCTTCGACAAGGCAGTGTTGTTCTCTGTCACGTAGAGTATGTTCGATAGAATGTCGATATCGTCAACGCGGTAAGGGTCGATAGCAAGAATCTTCCGGAACTCCGCCTCCGCAGCGGTAAAGTCTGGGGAAGAACAATGTCGGGATTCAGCCGGACCAGCCTTCCGCGAGGACGACGGGACCGAATTATACCGTGTAAGTAATAAAGGACATTTCCTCTCAGACCCATGACCCACATGCTCCGAGGGAAGAAGTCGTCGCTGAGGAGTCGATCACAAAGAGCCAGCTCGTTGTCCGTGGGGCTGTTCAGGCTATTCAGTGTCTTGACCTGGAACATTAGCACGAGCGGGTGGCTGGCTGGAATAGGGAGCAGAGGAAGCAAGGAAGATAACTGACGGCGGCGTTTAGTGAGAGGCCCACAACACAAAGTGGTAAATCAATTCCTGCACCTCATCGCCATCAGTGAGGCACTCCCCCAGAGCCACCCATGTAGACCAGTTCCACGGGTACTGCGCAATCGACTGGATAGCACTCTCTATCGCCTCTTCGCGTCGGGACAAACGGCATAGAAAGACGGCCTTTCTATTTGGTCCTTAGTCACCGAAAGTTACAACTGTCTTGGGTGGGCAATCTCACAAGAATAAGAGCCACGGGTCTGTGGCCTTAGATACGGCATCCAACAATTGATGAAGAGAAGTGTTCACAGGGTCGGGAGGCTGCTCCCGACTCTCTATTAACGTTTTTTAGCGGCGACGGGCTGACCTAGAACGTCATGAATGACACACTTTCTAATTTGTACCATTCTCGCTGGGCCTTCTTCTCACTCTCCTAGACGTCGGAGCCGCGCTTAGCTCGAGGCTGTTCAGAGAAGGAAGAAGACCCACCAGGTACTGACTGTAGGTGCGAAGGAAGGCAGCCTTGGAGCTCCGACAAGGTTCAAGCCAGTGAACTACTCGGACATACTCCTTAGCGTCCAGGAGGGTTTTAGCCATGGCTAGATGGTCGGCATCCTGAGCCTCCCATTCTGCCTCCTGCCGCAGAACCTCGACGGGTGGTGGGTGTAGCGAGGGCGCATCCGGATGACGCGGATGATACGGTGGGGTAGGATCAGAAGACTCTTCATGCGAAGGAGCGGCGGAGAAGGAGAAAGATTGGCGCGGGTTTCGTGTGCGAGCGGGGGTAGAGGTATGGAAGTCTGGAGGTTGAGCCACAGGGACAGGCGCGAGGGCTCGTTTAGCGGGAGACAGCGAGCAAAGGAGCTCAGCAGCCCTGGGTAGCGTGTAAAGAGCGTGCTTGAGGCTTGCGAGGTCACTACTCACCACTTGGACGCGTAAAGAAGCCCCCTCTCTGAGCAGTCATGCACGGCTTCGCGCAACGCGATTACCGTCTCCCCGTCCACGGTGAATGGTGTGTCTACCATCGCTGATGCTTCTTGATGAGTGCAGTCTCAGTAGTGCTCGGGTGCAACGTCAAACGGAGAACGTGCCGCGGGGCTGGATTGTGGCGACCACGGGACGCGACACAGTGGCAAGAGCATGAATCTGAAGGTCCAACACGCCGCGTCCGGCCTTGTACGCGCCCCCGGTCCGAGCGGAAGATTCAAGGCGCGACGCGTGCCTACTGTGACATGCGCTCGCGTCACGTCACACCCCAGCGTGCCGGGAAGACCGAGTCGACTCCGCCTGGCTTCGCCCAGCTTCGCCGCGCTCTACGACGAGCATGCTACCTGGTGCATGCTACGCCTTCTGATATCAACGCGCCCCGCCCGCCGTTGAACTTTGCCCGCTCCCTCTCTCACGTCTCACGCGTTTTTCTGGAGTGCTGGCCATGGTGGGTGAATCGTAGCCGCACGTAACCATCCATTCACTACGCTGCGACTCATCCGACCCCCAGGGCGCCTTTGATTCTTTCTTTCTCATCCTCGCTTTGGTTGTGCTTCTTGCACTGGTACGAGTATACGGAGTCGTTCCTGCTGGAAGGCCCGCCAAGCCAGTCGGGCGCCGCGAATCATCGGAGACGTGTAACCTCGCCGTCTTCCTCGGTTCAGGTCCGTCCGCCTGGCTGGTCCATGCGCTCCCGCGACATCGCTGAACGACCCTGGCATATCCCGCAGGCGGGCATACGAGCGAAGCGCTTAGCCTTCTCTCCGCGCTCGATTTCGCCCGCTACTTCCCGCGCACATATGTCCTCTCCGAGGGTGACACGCTGAGCATGCAAAAGGCCATCGATCTCGAGGCGGCTAAAGCTACCGAGCTAACCCAGGACGCCTCACATGTCCGTGCTCATCCGTTTCCCCGGCTCTCTCTTCTCGCACTCCGTGCGCCCAGGACTGACTGACCGCGAATCAGAGCTCACGGCCAACGCCGCCTTACACATTCGTCGTAATCCCCCGGGCCCGGCGTGTCCACCAGTCCATTCTCACCACTCCGTTCAGCGCAACCATCTCCCTCGCGGTTTCTATATGGCACATCACGCTAGTGCCCTTGCTGAATGGTTCGCAAGCGCCCGATGTCTTGCTCCTGAATGGACCCGGCACTTGCTTTGTGCTCTGTATAGCGGTTTACATAAATCGAGTGCGGCCTTTCCGTCTTCCACATCCAACCAGGCTGTGCATTAACGTCTACTTGAAGATTCTTTGGTTGAAATCTCCCAGACTCATTTACGTCGAATCGTTTGCTCGTGTAAATCGTCTATCGCTGTCTGGGAAGCTACTCCGGCCCCTAGTAGACAGGTAAACTAGAATCTCACCGCGTCGGAATTTACTTTCATGCGGAGTACCTTCTAGGTTCATTGTGCAATGGCCCGAGTTGTTGAGCGACGGGAGGAGAGGAGAATGCCGTGGCTGGTTGGTTTAGTGCTACACAGAAAGACATCGGTCTTGACAATCTACGTCATAGCTCTCCCATTAGGTTGACACCTTGCAGCCTGACAAAGGCTCGAGCCCGAATCTCTGCTGAAACTATGCCGGAGCCTTCACTTCCACGCCAATGGAAAGTGTGGAGCTGTCCCCATTACTGGCTGCTGAGACACATTCCAGTAACCCTGACATTCAAGATTTAAGGGAGACGTGCTGTCAGAGTAAGGACGGATATTCATAGCATTATACAAATATGTAAAGCCTCCAAGCAACATGGCTCGCAAAATGACAAAAATGGACAAGAGCAGCCCTCCCTACTTCCGCGTCCACCTATCCTCCCCGTCATTGCGCCCACCACGCCTGGAAGGGCTTGCGCTTCGCCCTCGGCCGCCTTCCCTCTTCGTCGGTTCCCATCCACCGCCACCTGTCGTAGTCGGCGGGTGCAAGCGACGTTCTAACCGTTGGCCATGCCGAAGAGAGCGGACTAGGTCAGGTGAAGCAAGGCGGAGATGCATGAAGTTGCAAAAACCGCCACGGTTACACTCCCCGTTTTCATTTTGGCGACAGCAAGCTTCACGGAAATCTGTCACGGGTGACAGTTCGGCGTAGAGTGGGCGACCTAGAGTGCCCGGCCCGTCAATTGAAGAGTGGCTGACGACCTAAGTCCGGTGAGATGACGTACCTGCATACCAACGGTCGTTGAGGTTGTCTACAGCAGCCTGGGCCTCAGTCTCCCATTCATACCGCGCGTAAACATTCCCAATGAGATGGTCGCCAACGTTGTCGCATACCTTCATACCGCGCGCACGCGTCAACGAGACTCACGTTTGTTGTAAAGGCAGTTACTCACATGCAACTCGAGAAGATGTCCAAACTTCGCCAACTCGCAATACAAGTCCTCGTAAACGGCATCGAATCCCTCTTGAAGCTCTTTCTCAGACTTGTTGCATACAGGGTCGTGAGCGGGGTTGTGGTAGACGTTCGGAAGAAGGATGGTCTGAGAAAAGGCGGGCTTGATATGTTTCCGCGAGCAACGGTCACCGTGGCGACATGCGCCAATCTACAAAACTTGGGTTTAGAAAGAGACAAACGGAAACATGGGAGGGGCACGTACTTTGTAATAGAAGGAGCAATTGACACGGTCCTGCTCAGTACCGAAAATGTTCGCCTGTGTATGCGTATGTGTTAGCAGAGAAGCTGAGTAGCGACATGCCTACTACGTACCAAGTGTGAAGCCATGTTGTATGGAGAAGGGGATGGTGAGGGGGTACGATGTCGGCCAAAGCCTCATACGCGAGACGCGTTCGATTGCCACCAGCAGCGAGCGTGCGAAATTTTGACGCTTATGTGAGCTTAACAACATGACTAAGCCTGCCTCGCCTTTTCGGGGGAAATTGGGGGTTTGTATCGCCAGTCCACTTCAGTTTGTGCCAGTTGCTTCAACTTGGGCGAGTGACGGCTATCGTAATCACACGTCGATGTACGTGTTATCTTGTCTGCGTCTCTGTCTCATTGAACAATGATGGCTCATTGCTGATTTACGTTTTCTCACTTCTTTGAACGGAACTCGGCGTCTCATTTGTCGTACCGCAGCATTCGCAATTCGAGTCATTAATGCTAGGCCCTCCATGCGTTGCTCCAGTTGAATACAAAGCAGGTGCACAGTAAGGTTCGTAACCAGCGGATGGGAAGTCCGCATGAGACCACACAAACTGACAAGTGGAGTCTTCAGAATATCTAGTCGCTGAAATGATCTGACCGCTCATCGCTGGCGTTCAACGTAACGACGTCATGATACTAAAGCGCCGGGTCACTGGACTCGCCCGCCCAATTGCCACGGGAGCCACGGGAGCGGACTTCCTCCCGCGTCCTCATTCATTCCTTCATGCGAAGATGAAGGCGATGCATAGCCTTGCCATCACCGAGCCCACGGGTCACCGTCTCGCTACCTTCAGCCGTGTGCTTCGAGCTGGTGAAGTCGCTGTCCCAGCGTTTTGGTAAGGAGTAATATTGCCGCATCGTCGCAAACTCAATGCACGTGCCCTCGTTCGGCCGCTGAGAAGGACCATGTGTATTACCAGCCAGTTGGGGCTCGAGGACTCCCCCACGCAGCTGAGTAGGTGAGTGGAACTACCCCAACCGAACACCTCGCCCCATCCCCGCTGACCTGACTCTGCCGCGGAACATAGAAAGAGCATCAGCGCTTTCCGGCACGTTGCTTCTCATTGTAGTAATCAGAGTCCTCAACCGATCTTATGGGCTGTGAGCATCCTCGTGGATACAAGACGCGGGCTGTGTGTGACGTCGGGGCACGGAATTCGGTAGGCTCGTAGCCTTCGTTGCCCAGTTGCCGAATCACAATGATGCTGACCACAGGGCAGCTCGCTCAGGAGCCCCATTAAGATGGGATGCCACAGAACGATACAGGACAACGGTCAATATACCATCGCAGATCTAGTATTGACCATATCCTTGTAGCGGGGTTGGCAAGGCCGTCTGAGCTGCCTGAGCCCCTTCAAGGGGCTTTCCCTTTTCGGTGATGTTGATATCGGCTTGAATTATGAGAAGAACATGGCGGGAGCGGACTATGACCCACATAATGCGCTCCAGTGGAAGATGGCGCGCCAGTCCGACTCCCTGCGGACAGCTCGCCTACTAGCGGTGTCGTACGTATCATTCGCTGCCGCTCAACGCCTCTAGATCCGTGCACCCATTTTGCCAACTCCAGCCCGTCGGCGGACTTTGCTCTGTGTTCTCCCGCTGCCGCCAGAAAGTGCTACGGAAGCTGAATCCATGTGAGCGTTGGTACGACCCTCCTACCTATCGTGGATATCACTGAGAGTGCTCCCCGTCTTTGGGATGCCATCGTCACAGGCGCCATATCACACCAAGGAACCCAACCAGTCACTTCTGCCCAGAATGTGCCGCACACTTGTTCGTAATCGCGCGTGCCTTGTCCCTCTCTTGGAGACTTCGCCGGTCCTGAGGCTGTTTACCCGCTATTGGGGGAGATTGTCAGGCTTGAAGCGCCGTCCGGCGTGCAACGTTGGTGGGGGCCCCGCCGTATGATGCCCCTCATCGCCCGCTCTTGAGTTGATATACAGTACTCCGAAGACCGACCGCCGGCCCTTGTTCGAAGACCGTATCGAGCACCGACAGCAGCTTCGCTTCCCAACTCTCAGAATTCACCGACAATATTCGTTCAAGGCTTGGCATTGTCCGGCGTCCTTGGCCTGGCTTGGCGTGCGACTCCCGTCGTAGCATACCGGATTCGACGCCTTTGTTACCGCCTGTTACCGCCCCGAAAGCCAATCTATCATCTCAAGCGCCAGTAGGCTTCCCTTCTCCCCGCGCGCTCCGAAGTCGGGCTCGATAGCGAGCGTGCGTCGCTCGAGGACCAAGCGAGCGCACCGCCCCGGCGCATCCTTGTCGCGCCGCGCGGTCAGTGTGCACGCTCAAGGGCATTTTCTCCACCTTTTTGAACGCTGCACGCCGCCGTCTTCACGATTGAGAACCGCCCCGGGCACGATCATGGGCGCGCGGGAGGGCATCTCCCACGTTTATCTGATAACTAGCTGCGCTTGCCGCGCACAGCATCAACGGTTCGGGAGAGTGGGAAACGCCGGTGTGGAGGAGAGCAAATCGACCTTATCCATTCGTTTGGACCTCAATCTCGCGGATAGAGCCGCGGCTTTGAACCTGAGACCTCGCGGTCGGCTTCTCCCTACCATTGTCGGCACTTCGAGTTGCATCATGTCAGAGAACGTTGAGTCAGGTTTCAAGTGGGCCGCCCTGTGTCCCCTCTACTATCAAGCGTCGGACATAACGTGCATTCACGAGGACACCTCGACGATCCCGAAATGCTCGCCTAGAGTAACCCTGGCATTTACGTCAAATTCCTTGCTGGAGATGGCGTTCTGCTCTCGCATCTTTAGTCACGGGAAAAGCCTGGCGTTTGTATGTAGGCGGTGGACTGATTGATTTGCATTCACGCCCGCACCGCCATGGACGTCCCGGCTACCCCGACCGGCCTCGCGGCCGCTCCTTCGTAATTCTTTGGAGTCGAGTTTGTGCGGAGCATGATAGCGCCCCCGTCCCTTCCTTTCTGTCAGACTAGCTGCTGCAATTCGGAAAGTACGTTCGGCGAGAGCGACCCTGAGCTATGCCGATGTCCGAGTACAAGGGAATCCACATGAGGACATACCAGCGTCCGGTTCTCATGGACTATGCCTGAACAAGTATGGGGATGGCGAGTATCATGTCTTTCGTCGCGTCATGATCATTGTGACGGGGCTCGCCGGGGCCGGGGAGGCGGCACCGGCCCGGAAATCGCCACGACACACGGAAAGCAGACGGACGAGCATGACAAGCAGCGTTGGCGGGCAGGAACAAGGGACACGGGAGGGCAGGTGCTTGCTTTTGAACCACCGTGGCGTGGCTCGGTAGCTTGCTGGCTAGACCATGGACATACGGAGATGAAGGGCGCTTATGGTGGCAGAGTTGGTTAGTGCACGATGCATGATCTGCCGATCGCGAGTCAGATTGCGATTTGATGGCATCGTTCGTGGAGGATCTAGAGGGTACGGAAATAGTTCCGCGATGGTATACTGGACGGTCGTCCAATCGCTAACAATACAGAGTCCGTGTTTAACCAGTAGCTCCGATAATACACCCCAACGCAAAGTCCGTCCTCGCCAGCAGTATCCCGCCGGGCTCTATGCGCCACTATCGTCAGAGAACGCCACCCTTCGGCCAGTCGGGCTGGTGCCTGAGTGGCTCCCACGACATGAACGAATCTTCCCAAGGAGGGCTGGGATACGAGCTTGTTTGGCCCTGCTTAAAATCCCAGGCGCGTGGAGACTGGATGGCGTGCGCTGACAGCGGCGCGGGGGGTATAGCGACGTTCGGACGGCTGCCTCCGTATGGCCCACGCCCGAGGACTGCGCTCGCAGCAACGGAGTCTGTCCGCGCATGAGCTTGGGGAGGACCTGCCTCTGGAGGTGAAACGATGTTCCCGAGGGCAGCCCTATAAGCCACGGACGCCAAAGTCAATCACCAGCCCAGAAATAGATCAAGTTGTCGGATGTACTTACGTCGTGAAACGGTCCAGGTCCGAGATGCTCTTATGGATCTTGCATTCAGACCGTGCGTCGTGCTTGGCGAATCGTGATAGAATGTCGGTCGCGCGCCGAAGGCGTAGGGAGAGCTCGAGCACGGTGTGATAGCTCGCGTGGTCGTGGAGACACCCACAGTGCTCCTCATCTCCGTGTATAGAGCAGGTCTCCGCAGTCGAAGACAAGAGGGGATCCAGCATATCTCCGAAGAACGCGTCGTCCATGGGAGGAGCACCGGAGGAGTGGTATGACGCAAGCAGGGAGGAGAGGTCGTAGTCAGGTGTGAGCAGTGAGGTAATGGGATCCCCGCCGGCCGGTATGTAGATGTCAACAGGTGACTGCGGACCGGGGGACGGGGTCAGGAGAGGTGAAGGACTGCCCATTCCGGAGGAGCCGGAGGAGGTCGCGCGAGGTTCGAGGTACTGGGTGGATGGTGGCGACGTAGATATTTGAGATGGACGGGGAGACTTGGGTGATGGGGGAGAGGATGTGTCGCCCTTCGATAATCTTGCTTGCGCACTGTCAGCCGAAGGCCCCGCCTCGTTCCCCGAAGAGGCCTGGCCAGATGGGGCCCACCGAGGATGGGGTTTGTTCTTGAGCTGATACGGGTATGTAATATGTCAGGATAGAAGCAGAGATTGTTGGAATGCCGTCACCTCTCGAATGATGCTTTCCAACTCTGCGACACGCTTCTTGAGGCGTTCCGCCTCGTCTTGAGCGTTGGCTCTACAGCGAGATTGTCAGAAAGACGGCACAACCGCAGTGCAGAAATAGAGGTACGAACCGGTGAGAAGGGTTGTCGACTTCGTAGACGCAGAGGCCGGTCTAATGAGCATGATGAGAGCAGCCCTACAAACCGAAGGAAGAGGAACTACCAAGCCTAGCTGAGTGCATCGCCCGCAGGGCCGCTGACGGTCGCACTGAGGGAGAAAGAGAGGATGGTCAGCGTTGCGGTGCCGAGGGTGATTACATGAGGGCGCACCATTCGCTTCGAGGTATGGCAGTTGAGGCATGATTGGGTCGGGCGGTTCCGACGCTTTCCTTCACGACGAGGATGAGCGGGGACGGAGACCAGGGCGAGGGACGGTACGTACGCCGGTGATCGTCTTCGGGGGTACGCTTCGGCGAGGAGGCGGAAGCCCTCTTCTTTGTAGCGGTGGGGGTGATTTCGGACGACATGCTTAATGGACCGGGGGGCGGAAATGAATCAGGAGGCAGCTTCGTGCGGGGACTTTATAACGCGGATGATTGCATGGGCTTGGCAGAGACCCGAACGTGGAGGGTTCGACGGGTGCTCTGTATGGCAAGCGTGACCGGGAAGCATGTCCAGGAGTGCGGACAGCACCATCCAGGAAACCGACCCGAAGACGTCGCGATAGACGCCACGCCGAGGAAAGGCTTGAGAAGGAGTGGGAAGATCGAATAATCTGGCTGTTAGAGCGTGAGAATGCACCATAGACCGAGCACGCTGGGGAGTGCCGCGACAGCACCGACAATCAGACACTCGCGAACGCCCAAAGAATGCCGCCCTGGCGGTCGCCGTCGAACATATCGGCTCCTTTCGGGGGACGCCATTGACTTTCGCAGAGCCTGCCAGCGCCAAGCTTCCAGCGACGTCCAGCGTCCACCTCTGTCCGCCGTCAGCAGCGTCAACACAGACGACTCTCCCGGACCACGCGCACGGCGAGCACCCACACCCCATCCACCCCGGCCCTTCGCCCCGCCGAAGACGCCTCCATCACGCACCGCGCACGGAATCTCGGCGCATGCACCTAGCGCGCCTCCTCCGACAAGTTCGATACGAGCCGGTGACACTCTGAATTCCTTCCGTACGTAACCCGCGCGACGCGGAGGCTGCGCTCCCGTATGAATCATACGTGCTCCAACCTGGTCGAGCTGGGAGGGGGCCTTACACGACCGCCGGGAACCCCCCGCCCGACCCCCTTCTCCTCCGCAGCCAATTTGTATTGCGGCGCGCGGCCGGTGTAGCACATTCTGGAGCGAAGAGATCGCAGGCTTCACACAGACGAAGAGACGCACTCACCGCTCCTTGCGATCGGGTCCTCTCTCCGACGGTGTGCAAGCGCATGAACACCGGACGGTCTCATCAGATCTGGCGAATGTCTTGGCGCGCGCAGGAAAGGTTGTATCTCGTGGAGGACTGGAGCTCTCAGGCGCCTGAGAGCTTCTTCAGGTACATCGTCGCACCACTTGCAAGACGGCCTACGAGCTGATCGTCGGAGGCCGTACGAGACTCCGCGCTGTCGAGGTCCTGTCCTCCTGGGCGTCCGGATTGCCGCTATGGACTGCTATCAGGGCATAGTACACCTGCGGTGAAAGGTGCGCCGTCAGTATTCAGCAACCCGGATGTCGGAGGGAGATAGGCTATGCGCTTGGCAATCGCCATCGGAGGCAAAAGCGACTCCCCCATACTCGACCTTGACCAATGAGGACTGCGGGCGTCTTCCCACCACCGTTTTGGGAGCTGTGAGTGGTCTCGGCAATCTGCATTGCACCGAGGTTGTACCAATCGCGGCGGAGTAGAGGACAATGACTTGGATGGAGACTGTCAAGTCGAGGGAGGGCGAAGTTGTGGAACGCTGTTGTATCAGTCGCCTCGGTTGGTTGGCCCGTTGATGCCATGCCCAATGAGAAGCGCCGATCCCAAAGCCAAGACATTGGACACTGGGCGCAGCGTACAACCCACCCGCGCGTCCTTAGGCTTCGTCGCAGCTCTCACCCGGCTTACTGCCATTGCCAAGGGTGCCAGCTTCGGCGTATATCGGGCCCATCGTGGTCGTTGCTGAAAGGATCTTGGACTTCTCCCGCGCGCCTTGGTGACTTACCCAGGACCTTCATCATTTTACCACTCTTCCGCTCGTTGCGAATGCCGCGGCGTGAGCCTATCGAGCTTGCGTTCCGTTATACATTAAGCACATCTCCTTTCTATTTGCAGCGCGTGTCGTGAAGATGACGACAGTCGTGAATTAAGCACTACTAGTACCACGGCCGTCCGACCGGTACGGAGTCCACCAACTCAAAGCTCGACCCTAGCAAAGTCCATCAAACCATGATTAGTACTCTATTACACCATTCGCGCATCCTCGGAGCATCATAATCTGGTCCCGAGGGTCGTGTGGCACGAATTACTCAAGTCGCTCGTCCGCAGAGGACGCCGGTGCAAGCTCGGAGGCTGAAGGATTCTTGCAAGCTCTTGGCAAAGCCTGCAGTTTTGCGGCTCAGGGAATAGGGAATCCAGCAATGTGTATCAACAAGCTTGTATGAACGTGAAACCATGTTGGGACATTATTCGAAGGATGCACCTTGGAGGGATGTGCTAAGCATGCCTGGTCTGGACCCGGGCAAGCGCATACTTTGCGAACATCGAAACAACGAATTAGGGGACTCAGAGTGCGGTTACAATAAAGCGCGGCCATGCGGTAGTTGTGCATCTTCTCGGCTCCCACTGGCCCGGCCATACGTGCCTGGAATGAACAGATTTATCAGTAGAGGGACCAGATCGAGGAGAATGTCATGATTACCAGGTCGCGAACGGGCCGGTTCGGGAACGAGGGCATCGCACATGACATACGCGCGCTGGACCAGATGAACAGGGGGTAGAGCGACGATGTGTGGGTGGCAACGGGGATATGAGAGGCAGAACAGTTGCGTGGATCCGGCGATGCACACATAAACGGACGCGAGGGGTACCATTCCGCCTACCTAAGATGTCCACGGGAGCGAATGGCGGCAATATCAGCCGCTAGTCGACACAGCTGGGGATGAGCGTGTGGGCCGTTGTCCCGTACCATATAACGACATGCCGGCCGCATGGTCAAGGCAGCAGCTCATCGACTCACCTATGGCCGGGGGATGAGGGGGTTCGAATAGATGCCTGCGCACCCATACCGTAAGCTGCCGGCGGAACTGAGAGATCGCCAAGAGGAATGGTAGGTTCTAAAGGGCGTCGTGGAAACGGGTGATAGTTCTGGTTGACGGTGACAAAGACTGGTGGAATGCTCTGACCGGGGAGGCGATGGGGGGCGTTGCTGGTCCGCGGTTTGTGAGTGGGGTTTGGCCATGGCAAGTAGAATGCCGGGGTGGGTTTGGTTGCCGGACAGGCTGTAGTTACGGACCGGCAGCGGCTTGTGCGTGGGCAGCATGTTACTGAGTGGGCGCAAATTCATCAACAGATGGGCGAGAAGTGAGGATGCCCGGGAGGGGGGCTGACGAGGTCGACCGCGTTGTGCGGCCGCGCCGTTCTTCGTAGCTGGGTGAGCAGCAGCGACCGTGGTGGGAACGAGGCTGTGAGGCGGTGAGAACCCGTCAGAGGAGCCGCGTCACCGAAGCATTCTACGAGGAAGTCCTTGGCGGTCCGTTAAGGCAATTCTACCCGCGATTCCTGGAGTCGCTCAGAGGGCCCAGAAGCACGGCGACCTCGAGCGGCTACAAGTACGAGGCAAAGGTCCGCATTGTCCGAAGCTACTCTTGCTCCTTCTGCACCAGGCCCAGTGCACATGCCTTCGGGGACCGCGCCGAGCGGGGAGTCGTAAACCACAGAGGCCGGCGACCGGGCGTTCGACCGAGCGAACCTCGAAGGACAGACCCTTGGGCCCAGAAGGCCCGCGAAGGAGGACGTCCGTACCTCCCCAGGGCGCTCGCCCGCTAAGTCGCCGTAGAGGGAGCGCAGGGGCGGACGGATCCGCGGCGGTTGCACCTGCTCTGCTGGCCAGGGACGAACGCCCTGATCGTATGTCACGATCCCCCTCGGCGTTCAACTGTAATTGCGCCATCCCAGGCGCTGAACGCAGATTACAGGTTTTGGTAAGCATACGTCCGATGCTTCCGAGAGGGCAGGAAGAGATACCTTTTCTATCGATGCCCGCCCGTTGAATAGCTATCACCGGGCGTCCGCGGTTCTCCGAAAAGCCCGCGCTACGCTCGACGACGCGAGAGATGGCCCGCGTCGAGTAGCGGGTGTAGAACTCTGGGATCAGAGAGCATGCCACGATCCGAAGGGTGCATCTTGGAGACCACATTTAATGCGCCTGATTTACCTCACTCTATTGGCAAGCGGGCGCGCGGGTAGAGACGCTCGAACAAGCTCTTGGCATGGCGCGCGGCACGTCATCCATCAAGAGGGCCCGTGGAGGAGGGACTGAACACTCACCTCAGTAAAGGCTACGAAGGGATCGCGAGCGTCCGCGATAGAGAGTTTGCTGACCAAGGCCGCGACTAACTCGGACGCGAGGACGGGCCCCAAAGTGCCACGATTGCCAACTTGCAATGCGTCAGAGGGCGTTCCTCTTGCCGGATGGCGGGCGTAGGCAGCGGCAGAGGCGGGAGAAATTTCCATGGGCGTTCGCTGGCGAGGCGGCGGAACAGGTGCTACTTGCGCCTGTTGGAAGAGAAGATAAGTTGCGTAACATTACAGCGCGTTGAGTCGATAAGGCGCAGAGAGGAAGCACTCACAGCGCTTTGGACGAGCGCGATCGTAGGGCATACAATGGCGTGCGCGCCACGCGGGCCCAGCGTGTGCCCGAACACGGCCAGTCAACGTGGTTACGAGACGGGACAGCTCCAGATGACTTGCGCCGCGATCGGACCCCGGCTTTCAATGATATTGATAGTTCGGACCTAGAGCCCATCTACGCTACCGATGTTGTTATGACCGGCAACAAGCGATGCGACGTCGAAATGCTGACAGTAGAAGCGTACTGGAAAACTCGTAGTGTCTTCTACAGCGCAGTCAATAGAGTGCTTCAACCGTAAGTAGGACGCCGGAAGCACCTCCATAGAAACTTGGAGACCTTGAATGCCGACTTTCCGATGTCACTAACGAGTCGTCGGTGTTTCGGCCCCGCGATACTCGTCTTCGATCTGCACATCAACGACTGACCCTTGCCACGACGCAATGCCGGTGATGTATGCAACTTACCAGAGCGCTGTACCGGCAAACCACCGGACGCAGTCCAAAAATAACACATCGGCGCTTCAATAAAAGAATCAAGATCGTTCCGACCATTGTGCAGCCACAACATGAACAATACGGGAACACGACAGTCCACATGATCGAATTGGTGGTACAGAGGTCGTACATAGATAAGACAGAATCCTAGTGCCTATTTAGCGACATTATCAGGCGAGTAGATTATAACGAACCGAACATTAGCCCCGTGTCGCTATATCCATATACTGTGTGGCTGCCGCAGTCGCAGACATAACCGCACCAACCATCGTAACCCACCACGCTCGGTACAAAGCTTGCCAACCTTCCTCGTCAATGATACTTTTGGCACAATCGACGAACCCGAGATAGGGGTCTTTCTCATGACGCAACCTAGCGACAGAAATCAGTATCTAATGAGTACGACCGAGTGGTGGATGACATACCCAATAACGTCCTCTTCTTGCCCTGAATACTCAGCATACTCGGGAGCGTCAATGGTCTCGTCTTCGACCTCCTGTTCAACCGAGTTGTATTCGGCAACCGCATGGTTCCTCTGGATTGCCAGTTTCGTGATGATAACCTCCAGTGGGCAGCGAATAGCGACGCTGAGTATCTCGATGATCACGTAGATGCCGAACCTGACTGCCGAAAAGTCGACGTTGGTGGGAATGAGGAGCGCGCGAAGTCCGCCAAGAATGATGACGGTGTATGCAATGTGCAGGCACTCAGCCACCAGTAGTCCCGGAGTAAGATACAGAGTCCAGGGCCGCCGCCGTTCCGTCGGGGTGAGGAGAATTCGGAGGGAGTACATCAGACGAAAGTACGGGAGCCGGTAAGGCGTCACAATAGATCTGAATGTTGCAATGAACAAGGTTCATGGAGAAGCGGAGAGAACTGTGACACACCGGTAGGAGATGATGGCAGCAGGAAGTGAAACCATCATGCCAAAAATTGCGTAAATCAGCGCAGACAGAATGCCTACATCCGGAGCGTCAATGCGCCCATGGCGAGCCACCTGCTTAGAATCCATGGCGAAGACAGTGAAGCCAGTAAGAATCGCTGAAGCCAGGAGGCTTGGCACTGTACTATATAAGATTCCAAAACGTGTAAGGAGGACACAGCGACTTACTCAACCCCTTGTACAGCCCCGCCCAACCCTAGGTTCGGTCGGCGTAAGAGGCTGCCGTAGGAGGGATCAATTCCAGAGGTATTGCTTACCTCGATGCGGTACACACGCCTCAGCATCCCAAAGAATGACGTAACAGCTGGGCCGGTGTGGACGTTAACGTTCCCCTCGGGGTCCAGTTGCAAAGCCTTCGGGTTATAATTCGCTGGCAGCGCAACGTTAACAGGCGCCACAATAACAACCCGAGTGAGTTGAACTCACCTCGTAGTCGGATTAGTGCGCCGGTAAGGGGCACCGAAATCAGAAGGGTCACAGCCATGGTTATGGCCAGCCAAAAGAGGAGGAAGACTGCTTCTAGAACGCCAGCCATGGTGAGGAGATGGGGGTAAGAAGGCAAGGATGAAAGCGCTGCCTCGGGCGCGCAGTGCTGACGACGCTGAGCTCGGAGTCTACGGCCACCAAACGGCCGCGCTGCGCCCCCCGCAGCCATCCCGGACCGGAAGGGGTAAGTCCACAGCCACTCGCGACAGCGCTCGCCCAAAGCCGGCCAAACTGCACGGTTGGTTTCCCAGGCCCCTTTCTCCCCAACTACCACCATCTCTCTCCATCGATAACGACGTCTCACTCGTCCGCACTCACTTTAACCCCTGTAGCTGCCTCTTCGGCCATCCTCGCTGTTGACTACTCCTATCTCGAACATGTCATACTCCTCGACATGCTCTAAGACGGCGTCTGAAGACTCTCAGCGACCCTTGTCTCTGCTGACGTGGCAGGGCACGAGAGGGGTCATACGAAAAGAAGTAAAAACAAGCGGTAAATCTCAAGACTGGTTGATTTCGTTATATATCTCGACTATCCTGAGTGGCCGACTAGCGGTTGTGTTGAACGATCCGACGCGATCTGTGACACACCTGCTATTCATGTTTCGGAAGTGGTTATCGAGGAAAAGGTGCGTCGATATTGTGATTCTGTTAGAATTTTGAATTAAATGTTTTGCGTATAGGTTACGTGATGTTGCTTGGGCCTGATGTGCGGTTTAGACGGCAGTCTCTGTCATAACTTGATGCTTTGGACAGCCATCCTCGAGGCCAATTTCCCGTGTTCTCAATTGTTGGTCGTCTGTCTGAATATCTGGATCATGCGTACGTGTTCCCTGCACGTATCTTTCAGCTGACCCGATTTTCTTCAATGTAAGCGTCGGTAGCCGCAACTTCCACGACAACAGGAGACAACTTCATACCTCCCTTCCTTCCTCAGGCTTCGTGCGCCTAGGGCTGGGCAGGTTTACGAGGATGTAGAAGGAAGATCGCACACTATGCTCGGTCCCCCGTTGCCAACTGCATGGCCTTACGAACACTCTTATCTTTCCCCATTCATCATTGGTGTCTGCGGGACGAAGATGTCTTGGAGCTCCCAACGGACGAACACTCCTCTGCCTTCTTCTCTGTCGATGATTCTCGTGCACTCCCTCCATCCCTCCTTCATACATCCAAGCTATGATCTTATCTTCCTGGCCTGCGTCCATCAAATTTTGGTGGCTGTATTGGATGTTGTGTGAGTAGCCTGGTATTTCGCAATCCTTTTCGCCTCCCCATCCTTTTTGGATGCTCTCATACTTTCCGTTATGTGCAATGTTACGCGCAGTCCATGCCCTAGTGTTTCGGAGGAGAAACACATCTACGCAGTTTTTGCTCATGCAGTCCTCTCGTTGTTGTCCCCATCCTGTGTTCGCTTCGCTGTTCTAGTTTGGTCTCAAGGAATTTATTTCACGTATCTATTCTACTGCTGTGTGAATGTGTGTAGTCTCCGTAAGGCGTGAACTCGTTGCGACAGTCCATTCATCTGCGAGATCCTGCTGTGTGATCTCACCAACGTCGACGATAAACTCCGTATTACCCAGTTGATTCAGTCGCCCCCCACATGTGTCCTGGCTGTGAATGCGAGTCGTGTAGAGTCTGAAGACGAGGAGCGAGCGTCCTCCGCCACAGCAGTTTGACTCTCCGACTGTAGCCACATCATTAGGGTTTCTCGCCTTGTTGTCTGTCTCCCACCTCCCTTCTCCCGCCTCAGCGGACCCTGCCTGCCTTTCCTCATATCACCTGCCTGAAGCGTCCAAGGCCAGACATATCCTAGATGTCTCTCGGCCCTGATGCTGCTGCTGCTAGGGTTAGTAGGCCTATGTGCGTTATGTGCGTTGTTGCCGTTGTCTGACCACTTCGACTATCGCGTCTTCCCGCAACACCTACAGAGAGCGGCACTAGAACAGCTCAAATTCAAGAAGGTCCAAAAGCAACAGAATTCGTCTTTGAATACCTCTGCAGCCCCCTCGCCGCCGTCATGGTCGAACAACGCCGACAGCTCGACCGTAGTCCCGCCTCGCCAGTCAAGGGACGCGACGGTCACATCGCGCTACTTCCCCGTTCCCCCGTCTTCATCAGGCACTGTTCTCGTCCCTAGCTCAAGCCCTCTTCGACCTGATCCCCTCGATGCCCGCCCATCTGCGAGCGACGCGTGGGACCTATTCAAGGATGAAGTGCCAGGCCTCTCTCGCCCTGACCCCCAAGTACGCTCCACCCCCTCAGCCACTGACCCGCTTTCCGTGGCTAGTGGATTCCGTCAACCTAATGGCGTGTCAAGCGCGTCATCCACGCGCCCATCGTCGTCGTCAAGCAGGAAATTATCAGAGATGGAGGATACGGAGGAAGGAGACCGTCCGAGGAAGAGGCTTAACACGGGGCCCGTTGCTTCTCGGGACCCTATCGACTTTCTTTCGCCAGCGACGCCTGAAGTTCGCGCGCCTGGTCATCGTCACACGGCTCCAAATTCGTCGCTCTCGTCGATATCTCTTTCCTCTGACGACTCGCTACCTGACCCACGAGAGCTTGTCAATGGTGCGTCAGGCTCTCGTATCGTCCGACGTCCGCCCCCCCCCCCACCATCTGCCCCGGCCGAAGAGAAGCCTCCCTCGACACCGTCGTCCCAACTCGACGATGGAGACGTCCGCTTCACGCGGTTCCGTCTCACCCAGATCGAGCACGACACCGAACATGTCCGCGCCGCGTGGAAGGTGGCTGGCGGAGACGTGCCCAAAGCGTCTGCCCTCCTCAACGATCCTTCATGGAAGCCGCCCTCCGTCGTACCTTCCCCCAAAGACTCGGACCTTGCGGGGGAGACAGGGCGTGTTACGGAGGTAGTAGAGGCTAACAAGGCGCAGCGGTTGGCGGTGAAGGAGAAGGGCAAAAGGTCTATGATCTACCGAAACCGTGCCCCCGACAGCAAGACATTCAGCGACGCAGCCCCAACCACTCCTCTTCCTGTTGTTAAGACCTCTGTTATGGTGATCGACTCTCCCATGAGCCCTATTGTCATGCACCCTCGGAAGCGGCTCAAGAGGAAGGTCGTCGCGTCAGACTCTGAAGGCGAATATGCCGACAGTGACCAGGTTTCTGAAGAGGACGTGGAGCGGACGACTCTAGACCAACAGAGAGCTCTCGATTACTTCAACCAGACTTCTGCGGAGGGATTGCAAGAACTGACCGGTATGTCTCTACTTAGTGCTTCCGGCCACATGTATACTGAGAGGATTTGACATAGGTTGTAGTCCCGCTCAGGCGGAGAAGATCATTGAGCTGCGGCCGTTCGTCTCCCTCGAAGACATCAACACGAAACTCGGTCAAGGCAAGAAGAAAGCCGGTCCCGCAGGCATTAGTCCACGAATGTTCGAAGACAGTGCCGCAATATTCAAGGGGTATGGCAAGGTCGATAGCATTCTGGAAGACTGTGAGGGTATTGGTGCAGAGCTCAAGGTGGAGATCTCGAGTTGGACGCACGGAAGCACGGCGAAAGGGAAGGAACGCGAAACCTCGCGTGGTTCGGACGCCCTCGCAGACGATGGTGCTATCTCGCTAACTCATGTTGACGGCCTGGGTCATAAGTCGAAGTACTACATGACTGCGCAACCTGCGCTATTACAAGAGGGCGTCAAGCTAAAGGAGTATCAAATGCTTGGCGTCAACTGGCTGAGTTTGCTGTACCAGAAGGGACTCAGCTGTATCCTTGCGGATGAGATGGGTAAGTAGGATTCAATTGAGCTGAGATGGAAGCCGCCTGATCACCCTTTGAAGGTCTCGGGAAGACCGTGCAGGTTATAAGCTTCTTCGCTCACCTCATGGAGCGAGGTCGTAACGGGCCCCACCTCGTCGTAGTTCCGTAAGCGTTGACTTACTGAAAACATGTGCACCATTCTTACCTAGCCGACAGTTCGTCAACGCTGGAAAACTGGTGTCGAGAGTTCCAGAAATTCGTCGGGGACAGTATCAACGTCGAGACGTATTATGCCGATAAGAACGAGCGACCAAGATTGCGGGAAGCACTCAATAATTCCGTTGCAACCAAGAAAACTGGTGGCTGGAACGTCCTTATCACTACGTACCAGCTCGCAAATGGAGATGACCACGACCGAAAGTTCTTCCGGAGGATAGACTGGGACGTGAGTGTTTTGCAGTTCAGGTCTCGTTGATTTATTGAAGTTCGTGCATCTAGACGTGTGTCTTCGATGAAGGTCACATACTGAAGAACTTCCAGTCCCAGCGTTACCAGGCCCTCCTGCGCTATAAGTCTCGTTGGCGTTTGCTGCTTACTGGGACGCCCCTGCAGAACAACCTCCAGGAGCTTGTGGTATGTACGCTTGTAAATGTTGTATCAGACGTGACTCACTGTTCATCTCAGTCTCTAATGAACTTCATCCTCCCTGACCAATTCGCTGACGACCTTGATTCTCTCCGAGCTGTGTTCAAGACGAAGGGCGATTCGAAGGTGACATTACTGGCCCAACAGCGAGTATCAAGAGCCAAGAAGATGATGACGCCTTTCGTTCTGCGTCGGCGCAAGGACCAGGTACTATCGGCTGCCTCCCATGCCTCCTCGTAGCTGATAGTTGTACGCAGGTGCTCCAAGATCTCCCCAAGAAGACTGAGCGGATTGAGTGGTGCGATATGACGACTCTCCAGAAATCAATCTACGACGACGCGCTCCAACGTTCACGAAAGACCATCTTCGACCTGGAGACCAACTCGGCTGAGACCTCTGACGCCGTGGCGACGAACGGGCGAGGAAAGCCAGTCAAGAAAAAGACGCGTGCAACGGCGCGTACGAAGGACAAGATGTACCTAGAGAACAGCTCGAACGTACTCATGGACCTACGAAAGGCGTCATCGCATCCTATGTTGTTCCGAAAGCGCTTCACCGATGACACCTTGACGTCAATGGCTAAGCTACTGCTGAAGGAGCCGGATTTCAAGAAACGGAAAGCAGTCTTCGAGTACGTCAAGGAGGACATGGAGGTCATGACCGATGCCGAGTTGCAGAATTTCTGTGGCACGTACAAGGTACGATGAGTAGATTGGGTGCACGTATGCAGTTACGGTGCTAACTGAAAGTTCAGTCGCTCAGGCGATTCGTGCAAGAGGAAGATTGCTACCTGCAGGCGGGCAAAATCCAGGTTTTAACGAAGCTACTCGAGCAGTACAAGAAAGAAGGCCGGCGCGTGCTTGTGTTTTCTCAGGTATGCCCGTCTTTTCCTGTGACGTCGACATGACGTCAACACTGATATCGCCTTGCTACAGTTCACGCAATTGCTCGATATCTTGGAAAAAGTGCTGGAGCTCAAGAAGATCAAGTATCTTGTGTTGACGGGATCGACACCCGTGGATGTTCGCCAATCGCTAGTAGACGAATTCAACGATGACGAGAATATACTCGTATTCCTCCTATCCACCAAAGCTGGCGGCATGGGCATCAACTTAACTGCTGCGAGCGTCGTCATCATGTGAGTTCACATTTTTTCAAGCGTCGTCCACCGCTCATTGGGTCCACATCCACCTTCGCTAGGTACGACCAGGACTTCAACCCTCACAATGACAAGCAGGCGCAAGACCGTGCATATCGTATCGGCCAGAAACGTGACGTCGACGTGATCAAGCTGATTACCAAGGGCTCTATCGAGGAAGACATGTTCGCAATGGGTCAGATGAAGCTCGCACTGGACGAGGCCGTGGCGGGCGAGGAGGGCGAGCGCTTCGAACAAGAGATGAAGGTTTCGCTCATGAGTGTCGTACGAAAGAAGCTCGTAACCGATGAGGACGTAGAGATGAAGGACACTGGAGCGCCAACATCGAGCGTCGCAGCAACGAAAAGCTAATCGGTCTAGCTTTCCGTCGCTTATCGTGCATTATCGTGCATCATGGCCCCGACTTTTCCAGATTTGGGATCGAAACGGAGCGGGAATAGTTTTGGATTCATCGCACACGGATATACATACCGACTGCTAGAGTATATACCTGTCCGCGGAGCAGCCCCGCTGTTGTTGCTCTGGTAATGTGTTAGGATCGGTTGCATCGACATCGCTGTATCTATTCATGTATAGTACTATCACTCGCACCTCTCTTCGCTATCGATTGCAGTATTTCAGCTTTGCAAATGGATGCTTTGGAGACGACGCTGGGGGAGCCTGAAACAGATCATATGATGGTACTGACGCCAGCGTCACTGTACGCGCCACTGTTGTTTCATTGTCTTGGGTTAGGTGAATGATAATGACTCATCGTCTTCATCTTGACTTTCTCTACCATAGTCCCCCGCACTATGTTCAACTCTTCAGTTGAGACGTCTCCGGTGGCCGGCAGAGGCGGGGGCCAGCTCGACTTCATAGACAATGGGATTTGAAGGCAACTGTATCCGGGCAGCCATCGTACGACCATGCGGCCGGCGCTCCCCGGTGCTACACGGCGTGACTAGGTAATCTTGTACACTCTTTCCTGACTTCCTACCAGCAGGCATCTGGCGGGACTGTGCGACGTTGCTCCGCGACAAACGCGTACAACTGTGTCGTGGTCCCTGCTCTTCTACTACCACCGTTTACCAGCTGCCACTAGTTTTTCTCTACCAGGATTGTCCAAGACTCAAGATGATCTAGACGTTAGAGTGGTTCATGCGTTGATACCTATCTCGCTATGATTTTAGATGTAGTTCTTACGCTTCTTTCAGGTATGCTTCCGTTCATATGTATTCGGTCGAGTGTATGTTCCCTGACGCCGGGTTGCAGAGAGCGTTCTGTTTTAGGCTGGGACTCTGTCATCACCAGCGTCCTACTCGGATCGCGAGACCCGAGCAACGCTCAGTTCCTTGTCGACGCGGATGGTACGAGCCGCGGTACTATAAAGACCTCAAGTCGTCGACATTGCTTAACCTTCAGATACTCCTCTGAAGCATCTCGGCCACCATGTTCATGAAGAGCGGCTACACCACTTACGTCTTCGACATCGCTGACGTCCTCGTCACTTGGCCCACCGACCTCACCTGCCCCATCGAGCGCAAAGCGCTCCGGGCCTGCCTCGTCTCGCGCACCTGGTTCGAATACGAATGTGGTCGGCTTACCAAGGAGGAATGCTTCGAGAAGCTCTCGGCCCAGTTCAAGCTAGAGCCCACCGCGATCGAGGCCGCGTGGGCGCACGTCTGCGCGCAGCTCCGCCCGCACGATGACATGGTCGCGCTCGTGCGCGAGCTCCGCGGCGCGCGCCCTGCTGTCCGTATCTTCGGCGTGTTCAATGTCTCCGCGCCCGACTACGTCCTCTTTCGCGCCAAGGCCGGCGCCGATTGGGCGCTCTTCGACACGGTCTACACCTCGCACGAGCTTGGGACGCGAATGCCTCACACTGGATTCTTCAAGCGTGTCTGCGGCGGCCCGGACGCCAAGTTCAACCCACTAGACGCGGTGTACGTTGGTCACGACTCGGACGATGTCGTCACAGCGCGCACGTTCGGCATGCATGGCATTCTCCTTTCGGATTTCGTGGCGGCGAGGCGCGAGCTCCGGAACCTCGTTGGCGATCCTGTCAAGCGGGGCTGGGAATACTTGCGCGCCAACGCAGGGAAGCTTGCCTGCGACGCGGACAGGCCCGGGGTATCCATAATGGAGAACTTTGGCCAGTTGTTGATATTGGAGGCGACTGGGGACAGGTGAGTCAAGACGGGCATTGTTCAGCGCGTAATCTCACAAAGTGTACAGGAGTCTAGTGTGCCTTACTGAACCTCCACGGTACTGGAATTACTTTCAGGGCAAGGGTATCCTGACACACGAGAAGTTCCCGGACGACCTCGACACGACGTCCCTGGGTCTGGTCACCATGAAGCCACCCAAGGAGCACGTACATTCCATCATGGACGAGATGCTCACCTACCTGAACGACGACGGCCTGCCCTACGTGAGCCCCCTCACCCGTACACATCCATCGCGCTATCTAACAACGGATTCTTTCTAGACCTATTTCGACCGCGAGATGCTGCGCCTTGACCCTGTCGTGGCCGTAAACGTCCTCCACCTCTTCTATACGCATGGGCGGGGGCACCAGCTTCCCGGCGCGCTCGCTTTCGTGCGCTCGCTGCTCGAGCACCGCGCATACATCGACGGCACACGCTACTACTTCCGCGAGTGCGTCCTCTATTTCATCGCACGCCTGCTCGAAACCTCGGAAGACCCCACGCTGCACGCGACGCTCGAGGATCTCCTCCGCGAACGCGTCAAGGAGCTCATCGGAGCGCCGGGGGACGCGATCGCGCTCGCGTTCCGCGTCGTGACGTGCGCGAGTCTGGGAGTACGCAACGAGATCGACATGCGGAACCTGCTCCCGCTCCAGTGCGAGGACGGCGGGTGGGAGATTGGCTGGATCTATCGCTATGGGATCTCAGGCATGAAAATCGGCAGCAGGGGGTATACGACGGCCATGGCGATCAAGGCGATCGAAGAACTGGACAAGCTCCGCGAGCGCGAGGACGGCGCTTGAGGTGCTAGAAAGTCGTTCACTCGCGGAGGGGTGCTGGCAAGGTCCGCTATTATGCCATATGTATGTATTCGAGCACATAGAGCAGCAGTATATTACCTACGATAATCGTGACAGTCGTGATTCGTAACATAACCAAAGCAGAACGATACAGTATAACAACCCAAGTCCGCGAAGAGCACACAGAAGTGACAAAGAAATACGCATGTAGACCGAGGGAGGCTCATACCCGGCTTGACGCTGCTGCCGCCGCCTGGAAATCCTTCTCGCTCACCGCCAGCTTCTCTCCCTCCGCCACCACTACCGCCTCCTCCTTCGTCACAGCCGCCCCCGCCGCTTGACGCGCCTCCTTGTCCGTATCCCTAATATTAGCCAGGAACAGGGCGGAGATCGCCCCAACGCCCGCCCACGGTATCAACGACAAGAACGCCCAGCGCGAGCCGTCCTGGAAGGCCGCACGGACGAGCGCCTGCGCGTCCGCCGGCAGCGCCCCGATGGCGCCCGCGGAGCTGAGCCCGGCGGCGACCGCGCGCGCGAGAGCCTGTGCGTCTGCCCCAGATAGTCCGCCAGAGGAGACCGCGGAGGCGAGGTGGGTGGACACTTTGGAGTTGAGGACGGCGCCACATTGCGCGAGGCCAACGGTGCCGCCGAGTGCGCGGGACTGCGAGGAGAGGGAGTATCTGGTGAGTGCTTGTTACTTTGGAGAGAGGAGGAAAAACAGGCACTTACGAAGAGGGTTAGCGCGGACACGACTGCAACGCGGTTGCTGGGCTGTGAAAAGCGGCAGTGGATTGCGAGCGGGCCGATGGACATGCCGACGCCGACGCCAGCCATGACGAGGAAGCTGCGAGGGCGACTGTGAGTGTCCCGGCGCATGGGAGTGACAAGCAGACACAAGCTCACCCCTTGACCTTGCCCGAATCATTAAGGTCCATCGCCCACGACACGAGACCGAGCGCGACTGTGATGATAGTGGTCCCGAGGACAATCAAGGGCTTGGGTTGTCTGAGGGCCTTCATGGCAAAGATAGACGTAAGCGAGCCCGCCCCAAGGCCGGGCGCGAAGAATAGCAGCTGCGTGCCCGCGTCCGTGCCGGTGAGGCCCCCAACAATGGTGAAGAAGATGGCGATGAAGTAAAACATGACGATCATAACCATGCCGCCTACGAAGAAGCCGTACTGCGCAATGCAGAGGTCCGCGCTGGCGAAGAGCTCGAGCGGAATCATGGGGTCCGTACGCATGAGCGGGTTGCGACTCCGCGTCGGGCGCGCCATGCGCGCCTCGAGCGCATACTCCCATCCTACCCACGCGAGGTAGCACGCTCCGGCGACGACGAAACACGCGATCACGCGCGCCTCCGACCACGCGGAGTTAGTCGTGGAACCCCAGTTGAGAGCGAGGAGGAGAGTGATACCAGCGGCCATGAAGAAGGCAGCGCCAATCCAGTCGATCCGGAGGAGCTTCTGTTTCAATGTCTCGCGCGGAGGCTCAGAGGGCGTGGTAGGAAGGGTGCCTGCGCGGGGTTGTGCGCCCTTCGTACGTCCGCGGAGGATGAGGAAGGAGAGAACCATCGCGACGAGGCAGCAAGGAAGACTGTATAGGAGTTAGAATGCCACTGTCATAGACAATGGAATGAAACGTACTTGATAGCGAATATCCATCGGAAGGAGACCGTGGTGAGTGCACCGCCGATGACAGGCCCAACGCAATATCCGACGGTGAACAGGAAGAAGAGCATCGTCTGCTGCCAATTATTGTCGTCGAGGGAATTGGAGTCCGAGAGGATAATCCGGACTACCTGCAACGTGCCCTTCAACATCCATGTGCCTCATAACGTTGACTAGAGGGCCTACCGCCATCATGCCTGCAGCACCAATCCCAGCAATCCCACGGCCCACAAGCATCGTCGGCATATTTTGACTACCTGTGCTGATGGCGCTTCCGACCATAAAGCACAATAAGGAAAATTGGAGGGCCCAGTGTCGACCCCATATGTCGGCCAGGGAGGCAAACAGCGGGAGGAAGACAGTTGTGGTCAAGAGGTAGACCGTCCCTATATAGCTATAATGGTCGATTAACATCGGCAAAACAGTCCGCTAGACTGGACGAGCTCACCTTTGGAGATCGAGTCTGTTGAAGGCGGACTGTGACGCAGATTGAGTCTTGTGGTGGCTGTGACGGCAATTAAGATCGACTTACCGCAATATCGACTTGAGCGGTGGCGACGACTGGCAGACAGGAGTCAGGTATAGGGGCTGCTACGAGATGAAGGAGACGGACCGGTATAATCAAGGGTCTCAAAGAAGACAGGCAAAGCAAGAGCGGCCATTAGGAGGATTTTATGCTTTGCGGAAGTAGAAATGCCGCCTGGTTTGGGGGAGGACGCAGGTGCAGGCGTAGACGAGGACTGTGCGTTGAGAGTCTGTGCGTCATACTTGGATTGTGTCTGGTTGGATTGTGTTTGGGATGGCTGGTGGGCGGGAACGTTGCCGTTGTCTCGAGCCTCGCGGGCGGCCTTGGCCTGGCGCCTCTTGTCCCTGATATATCTGTAGGCGAGAATCATGGTGAAGAGAGGAAAAGAGAGGAAGAGGGCGGGGGGAAAGCGAACAGGTGGAACGAAGGGACGGTTGTGGACAGCGGGCGCGCATATTTATATAGTACAAGACGCTAGGACTGCAGCAAGGAAGAGATGCCGATCGCGTCTTGAGGACTCAAAATGCACCGCCCCTGGGAGATACGCGTGGCGTACGGCGACGCCGTAGCCGAACATTGTCGCTGCGGGACCAGGGGGTCAAGTTGTTTGAGATGCTCCTGGAGGCATTCGATTGTCTGAAATGAAACCACTCCGAGCTGTCTGGACTTGGGAGAGTAGTGTGAAGATTGCTCGCATTTCTGAATTGGCGATAGTAAAGAGACCTGTCGGAGTGCTGTTAGCGGGGTCGGTGGCAGGTGGGTGTCCGAGGACGAGCCGCGAAGGAGAGCTGGTCACGGGGCCGGGTGCTGTTTGGGTGCTTTCGCGTGCAGTGGGTGCTTTTCGACCTGGGTGGCTGTGCTGCCCCGATGCGCCTCGGTGCGGCAGATCCGGCTCCGATAGCTCTCTCGCGCCTCTCATCGTCCCTTGTCTTGCGCGCTGCGACTGCGAAGAGCCAGGACAGCACCCCCGCGCTCTTGCACAACACCTCGTCCATCTCCTTTGCCTTCTCGGCTCGCGGTTACTCTCTATTGTCCACTGCCTCCTTCGCGTTGCAGCCTCCATCGGACTCGGTCCAGGAACACCGCCCGGGATCATAGACTGGGACCATGACCATCTTCAGCTTGTACATATTCGACAGGTGCGTGTCCCTCGCCCCCTCTCCGTGCCCGCACGCGTCCTGCATGCTCATCGCGCGCATATTCAATACTCACGCTGCGTATCATTCGCATCCCCCCCCCCCCCGGAACGCGTGCCGACCACACCCAGGCACTGCACCTGTGTGTACTACCACGACTGGCACCGAACGGTGCGCCCCAAGGCCGCCGTCGAGGGTGGCATGCTTCCCGCCGTCTACGCACCGGTTTTCCCGGGGTCGCGCCCCGACACGCTGCACGGCGCGCGCAACTCCATCGCGGCCTCCTCCGGCGTCGTCGTAGCCGTCAACGACGACGATGCTCCAGGCGGCGGTGCCACAACCCCACTAATCGCGCAGGCACCGAGCCCGATCGCCCCGCTACCCCCGCCCCCAACAGCTGCCCTTTCATTCGATGAAGAGGCGAAGCTCGTGTACGGCGTCGTTCTCTCCCTCCGCAACATGATCAAAAAGCTCTCTGGCAAGTGCGTATCTCCCAGTCTTGTCCCCTGTTCGCTGTGTCCATGTTCTCCCTCTCCCCTCCTCTCCTTATTCATGCATCCTGCTTCGCGCCCGCCCCACTCCCTCCGCACCCTCCGTGCGCGCCTCACGCAGGGACGAGCAGTTCGTCAACTATCAAACCTCCACGTACAAGCTACACCTCTTCGAGACGCCCTCCGGATACAAGTTCGTCATGCTCTCAGATCCCGCCGCGGACTCGCTCCGCTTCGTCCTCCGCCAGATCTACTCGGGCCCGTTCCTCGAGTACGTCGTCCGCAACCCGCTCGTCGCCATGGACTCGCGCGAGCGCGGTATCGACAACGAGTACTTCCGCATGAGCACCGACCGTCTGGTGAGGGGGCTCACCGTCTTCCAGTGACGTCCACGTGTCAAATGTACGATCGTCGAGTAATACCCTGTATGTATATCTTTCCCGGACATCTTACCACCGGTCGCTATCGCGACGTTCCAAGAATGTCGAAGACTCCATGTCGCTCAACATGCACACCAGCATTTCCGGCGCTCCAAAACCTCAATTCCGCTAGGAAGACATCTTGCACGGTACACTAGAGGTGAACGATAGCTACACACTGCCTGGGTGAAAGGAATGAACAAGAGTCCGCTTGCACCGAGCAAACACAGTTCGTTTGGCGCTTTAAATGTGAAAAAGGGAGGGCGAGAAGCGAGAGCAGAACGGCAGCGCAAGCACGGAATGGTCCGGGGGAGACAGAAGAAAGATAAACGGGACGTCGTATGGATCCAGTACCCCTCACACGCGAGCGCGCTCAGACACGGATGTCCTCGAAGCGCTCCTTCTCGTGCGGAAGGTACGCTTCCGACGTCGGCCCGCTGTACTCGGGGATCTTCTCGTCGCGGTCGTTGTACAGCGGCACGCCGCCCGGGCCGGTACCCGCGAGGTGCGGCGGGGCGCCCGGGGGCGGCATGTACTGTTGCTGCTGGGCGTAGTAGGCCGCTGCGTTCGGGTCGATGGGCTGGTTGACGAGATACTGTGCGCGGACGGGCGATTCAGTCTTCCTGCGCTGCGAACGCACGACAATCAAAGAAGACTACCCACCTGTGGGAGCGCAGCGCCCATCGAGTAGGGCGTAACCATGGGAGGCCGGGGGTACGTGATCATGACGTGCTGCAAACCCAGCACCATGAGTAACGCTAGTCGGATACCATAGATGCTAGGTGGGCGGGGTGCTTACGAGTGCCTTGCTTCCGACCCCTGGCATCTTCATCGACCACTCAGGGATGCGCGCGCCGGAGCCCGCGACCGCGGCGTCTTCGGCGCTGAACTTCTGCAGCATCTGATTGACTTGACGTTTGCCCTGTACACCGGTGCGCAAGTGTCAGCATCCGAATTGGCGACAATAATAGAAACGGACGGGGCAACGGGGCAATCGAAGGGTAAAGGTGGAGACGGGGGAGAAGGCGATGCAAACGTAGATGCGGATGCATTATTCATTAAGAGAACGGAGCGTACCTGCAGTTTCCAGAGGTAGAACGGAACCCAGCCGAGGAGGAGGAACCCGACAAACACCCCAGCGCTCGCCGCACGCGCCTCCCAGAACCGATCGTCGGACGAAACGACACGTCCGTTGGCCTCATGCACGCGCTCGACGTGCTCGGGGAGCGCGCTCAGGAGGACGTAGTAGATGACGATGGGCAGGGCGAATGAACCACTATATGGGGCAGTCGTCATGTCAGTCTGACAGGGTGCGGGCATCTATCGGGGTAGCGAGGCGACGTACAGGAGCATAAAGGTCGCGAAGATGATGTCGAACCGGGGCTTGATGTAACGCGAGCCTTTGGTAATGACGGCCCGCTGCCGCGCGATCCAGACGTCGCGGGAGTACTATGGATGCAATGTGTGATAAGCCACTTGTACTACACATAAAGTATCCATGACCACTCACATATTGCTGGAGCTCATACGGAACGGTGTCATTGGGAGGCTGGTGTACATTGAGACGCTATGATATACAACACACATCTCAGTACGTTGCGCCCAAAGCCACTCAACAACAGCCGGAGTTGGGGCACATACCATAGCCATCGTCTCCATCGGCGTCCCCTGGACGAGGTAAAGAGGCTGGGGTCCAGGCATCCTGATGTGCTGGCTGCGACTTGCGCTTTTTCGCTCAAACTCTGCTTCTCAAGGAAAAAGGTCGAGAACTTGTTCACCGGGAACGGCCTGCTGTCGAAGGGGCTTCAAGCGGGCGGAGAAGGCGTGCAGAACGTGCTAAGAGCAAGAGCAAGCGGCAGGAGTAAAGATACAGCGGAAGCAGAAGAGTGAAGTACAAGACGTCGAGCCTGTCGACGGGAAAGCGGAGGAGGTCCTGGAGGCGGAAGGAAGGAGAACAGGAGAAGAGGCGAGGACGCGGGACTGGATATAGTCCCGGTTCCGATCAGCCGTGATTACGCGACAGGCGACGGACCGCGCTGGGCGCACGCCTGCGCGCTGCGCCTCCCCTGCGCCCGCTCCAGGGCAAGGCCGTGCACGCAGACGCCCTCTCCTCGGCTACTGCGGGCTCGACGCCATGGTGACCGTCCACCAGATTGGTCCTCCCCCAGAGCCAGCCACCACTCCAAGTCTCCGCTCCCCCAGATGCTCTTGCTATTTTTTGTCATCGCTCATTTCGGAGCTCCCGTACACCGCATTGCTACGCGTGTCTTGGTACAACAACGATCGCGTCGCCTGGAATAGACTACAGAACAAACAACATTGACTGCGTCAGCGTACAGAGAATGATAGCTGCCCACTCAGAACGTCTTCATTCTCCCTACGGGGAGGCGGTACGTTCGCATCGCGAAGTACTCGCGCGTCTTCCCCCATCTGTCCGCGTCACCCTCAAAGACGTCTACGTCGCTCCACTCGACATCGATGCCAACATCGGCCAGATGAAGCTCCGCGACATGCGTGTACACGTCGTAAAACAAAGCATCTGTGGGACGCATAGTTGTGAGACTTGGTAAAAGGTGCGAGCGCGTAGATGCAAGTCGAATAGACGTACTAGTTGCCCCCAACCCATTAAAGAATCCTAAGCGCGACTCAGGACCGGAGAGCAAGTCTGGCACATGTCTGAAGAACTGATGTAACTCTGAGCACGCTGATGAGCGATCATCTTTTGTCAGAGATTGCGAGGAAGACGCGCGTACCGGCGTAGTCCTCCGAAAACGTGTCGGTGTAGATGACGTCGAAGCCGCCGACGCTCAACAGATCGTCGCCGTCGACGAAGTCCTGCCATTTGCCCTCGAGGATCTTGACGCCTTCCTTTTCGTACCAGCCCTGATCTCGCATATGCTGCAAGACGTCAGGGTGCGGTTCAATGATAACATGCAGTGCTGGCTTAGGTTCGATTTGCTGGAATAGGCTGTCGACCTGGGCGGGAGCTGGTAAGTGCAGGCTCTCCGAGCAACAGAGTTACAAACTGTACATACGATACCAAGCCCGAACCCCACGTTAAGGATTTTCAAGCCGTCACCACGATTTGAGTGATCAGCACACATTTTATGAACGGTTTCCTGCACTTAGCACTAGCTTACTAAGGCGACATCTTCACGAACAGGATCGAGCAGAACTCACTGATGCCGCGCTCCCATCCCATCATTACACCGATCTCTTCCTCATCATTCACCTTGACGAGACAAATGTCTTGCCCATGTTCGTCCTTAGTGTACTGCAGCTTCGTCGATAGAAACGCGTCTGTTGACCCTGCTGGTGTCTCGTCCGTCGCTTTGAGTATGAGATTCAGTGGAGAAGCCGCCGCGGGGGAGTGCTTGGCAAGCAGTCTCAAAAGGAGCTCTGTTCAACAAAGATGATTTACAGTAGTTCAGTTGGGTCCTGTTCAACAGACGCGTCTCGCGTGGGATGAGAGGACGGATGTAGTAGAGCCCGAACTCACCTGAGCGTATTCCGGCGTCACGGATGATGGTATAACAACTCTCGTTGTTCAAGGAAAGTGCAATGTCTCCTGCGGTATTGTGCAGATTGTCCACTACGGCTCTAGAGCGTCAGCGTTCGGCGTTCCTCTTTGCCCTTGCGTCGTCCGCGCGGGGGCTCACGTGGAAACAGAACTCACCGGAATTCCACACCGCACCCTCCTCAATCAGATAGCGCACGAGCTCGTCGTTCTCAACATACGCCGCGGCGTGAAGGGGCGACGTGCCCTCGTCGTCCTGATACCAAACCGGTGCGCCGTCTGCAATCATCTGCTTGATCTCGGGCAAAGGCCTTCTCCGCAGGATCGCGTCGACGAGTGCGTAGCCTTGCGCGACGAGGCCGTCGACGTCCATGTCGTCGTCAATGACGTCATCATCGAGGATATGTATGTCTTGAGCCACGGAGGACATCGCTGTAAACACGCGTAGATTCGAAGTGAGAGACGCGACCTGCACGGAAGAGAGGAGTCGGCAAATCTGCACATTTTCAAGCCCGATCTGGATCTCTCTCTACGATCAGGCAGCCACGTGCTACGACTATCCATCTCAAGGCTCGTGCCAGCCCTCGTTGAAAGCCTCAATGGGCCTAGGGACCCCCGCCGTCCCATGCCATGCATCAATATATACGGCACAAAGGGATACTGTACGGCGATGCACAGCGAATCATAAGTTGGCGCCCCTTATTAAGTCAGCTGCCCTTTCAGCCATCGCGACGATGACAGCACAGGGATGCCCGGAGACCTGGTCTGGGAAGACAGAGGCGTCCATAACCCGCAGGCCGTCCACGCCGTGAACCCGCAGCTCGCAATCTACAACACTATTTCGGGTACTTGTTCCCATCCTCGCCGTAGAGGTCTGTGAGCTACTGAGAATGTCGGCAAGAACGGCGTGAACGATGTTGCACTCACCGGGTGCCAAGACGTCCACGCGTTCTTGCGGATGAATGTGCGCATATCTTCGTCCGAGAACTGGGAGATCCAGGTAAACTAATGCGCCGACGTGAACGTATTACTGCATAGCGAGAATAGCTGACCTTGTCTGGATTGGCATCGCCCGGCCAAAACGTCCCGTCCCGGGGAACAACTGAGTACTGCAGATCAAGCCAGGTCGAGAGCGGCGGAGTTCTTGCTACTTTTAGGAGCAGCTGAGTTGACTTGATTGCCATGTTCCAATCACTCTCCGTAGCCAAGTAGCTAATGGTTGAGAGAGATTGAGGTCAATACGGTGCTTCTGGGGACGGTATAGAGGACTACGTACTTCGGGTCAATCTCTGGATGGTCGAAAATGCTAGTTGAACGAAGTCTAATGGTACCTGTGCTTTGCGGCTTGAGCAATACACAGCCCTGCGAATCCAGGTGTAGAATGCTTCAAAAACCGGCTGAGCGAGAAACTGTTCGGACCACGCACAGTGGCGATACCGTATGTTCCTGGCTGAGGCTTTCTCCCGCAGCCGAAGTCCGTGGCCGATCCGAATACTAACTCTATGTCAGGTGCATGTGGACCGGAGGACATGTCATCCACAGGAAGTCCAGGATTATAAGGCAACCTGGAGGGTTAAAATGATCAGCAAGCAGGTTTTTTAAATCTAGGAAGTAAATGATTACACCGAGTTGTCCGATCTCACGAACATAGCTGTTGGTACTGGTAGAGATGACAGAGCACCGGTTCCCCAAATGCGGTACTGCACGAGGTTAAGGAATGATGGTAAAGGCTCGTGGAAGCGGTTGTCCCATGACTTTCCGGGTTTGGTGCGGAAGTTAATGACGCCAGTGGCGAGATGCTGTAGGGTGTAAACGGGACAGTAGACGTTAGTTATGCCACTGCAAAGTAAACTGGGTAACGTACGTCAAGGAGATGTTCGCCTACTTCTGGGAGATCGCTGACAACGGGAATATTGAACTTCGAGAGCTGGGATGAGGGGCCGACGCCTGACAATAGTAGTAAATGTGGGGTGCCTACGGCGCCCGCACATAGGATAACCTCTTTGCGGGCCCCCACAACATACTTTGGACCAGTCCTCTCCTCAGAAACCAGTAGACCGACGGCTTTCGGTAGGCCGTATTCGGGATCTTCGACGGAGAATATCACCTTTTCCGTCATTGTGGACACTGCTACCACCAGATTTGTGCGAGCTAGAACGTCATCCGTGAGGTAAGCCGACGCAGTGGAGTTTCCTAGCGACCGCACAACGAGATTTCAGGTTCACGCTTATTGGGCGAGTGATGAAGGAATAACCGACGTTCGTGCTTCTCGTCGACGCAGCCGACAAAGAGGCCAGAGCCCAGAGTTCCTTCGGAGGTGTTGAAACTACTGCGGGAGTCGCGTGAGACCTAACTCGAATAAGCTCTACTCAATCATTTGCCCTCACCGCGTTTTGGGTACTCCTATGTTCGCCCCCGCCTCAAGAACTGCATCCTGAATAGGCTACACAAAGAGAAATCAGCTTGATTTACGCCGAACTTCTCGAATATCTTGGATACGCACGGCATAGTCCGGTCGACGAGTGACCAATGGGCCGTTCAGTCCGTACTGTGACATATCATTGGCGTGACCCGGACCAGGCACATGCCGCTCGGACTTGAGAAAGTACCTGCGGCCCAGAGTCAGTCTCATGGTGATAATCATACTGAATGAATAATGCCGTTTACTGCTTTAGTGATGCATAGCCCCAGCCCTCCGCACCAAGCCTCTCCCAAACGTCGAAGTCTGATGGAGGGGCAAGCCCCGTCAGTCAAAGCGAATGCATTGCTGTGTCGAGGCTGTCTATGCTTTACCTGCGGGGTCGCAGTGATGATGGACCATGTGGTTGATTGCGCTATCGTCGCTGTATATTAGGGTTAGGGGAATACGTACAGACAAAGGCCCTTGCCTCGATCCACCCAAAATCTTGCCTCGTGCCCAATGAATCTGCCGTCCACGAAGCTCTTTCTGAGGACTTCCATGAGAGACGTCAGCTTACAGAGATGATGAAACTCCACTGCGGACTCACGTTGTGTAGAAATCCCAGTCGTTGGGCCCATGTCGTAACAACGGTGCAGCCATAGGCGTACTACTCTGAGCATTGCCTCGATGCCTATTGACGAACATGAAGCCCCACAGAAAGGTATATCCTGCAAAGACCCACCCTGAGCCTGCCTCTATGAGAAGCACGGAAACCCTGGGATCTTCCGAGAGCCGTGAGGCTAGCACGCAACCAGCAGTTCCTATCTCTCTCACGTGATTAGAGTTTGAGAGGCAAAAGTAGCTATGAGAGAGGCACACCGCCGCCGACAATAACATAGTCAAACGATTGGACATCGTTTCGAAGAGCGTCCTCGGCGAAAGACTTGATATGTCCACGAAGCGCATCCGCGGCTGCGTCATCCGAGTCGACTAGAGTTCCGAATCCGTCCGGATCGTCTACGAATTGAGGTGTTGATTGCGATATCCCCATGGTCTAGCGTGTGTCCTGGACGGAGGCTTCGAGTAGCTTGCAGGGCTGGTGGACAAGGATAAGGGCGGCATCTACTTGAGAGGCACCCCCGTCGAATTTATCCCGGCGACATAGTTCAAGATCGGAAGCACTTACAGAGGGCGGTGTACTTGATATAGTAACAATTCAGTAAATTTCGCTCAAACAGCACGAAGTATACTTGACCGCAGAAGGGAAAGCTGGTCTAATCAATGATTCGAAACTTGTTCGAAACTGTACGAAAGGGGCATAGGAAGACGGCCATAGTGTGGCCGGCCCATCGATGCGAGAAGGAGCCAAGATGGAGGCTAGTCTGAGAAATCAGTCGAACTGAGCTTTGCGCGGACGCAGTAGATTATGATCATGGAGTACGGAGAAGAGAAGGGGAAGCCCAACCGCGCCACAGAGCAGCACGGAGCACGTTGTGCGTCTACCATACCGTTTCCGGGGGAGAAGAACTTCCGGCTACACCAGCCTCGCTTCGGGTGATCTGGATATCGGAGGGAAAGTTGATACAGTGCATGCGATATTTGGGTGAGCTCCAAGGTTTGCGGTTAAATCAAGCGAAGGTCGATGTGCACGCAAAGTTCGAGGTCGTTTCGGCGAAGAAGCGGGCTGCGGCTTATGATGGCGTCGATAGAACGCAAGGCAGTAGCGGCAAGAAACATGAATCATCGGCGATGACTATGAAGGCTGTGAAAATGCGTTTGAGTAGGGGCTGTGGTCAAAAGCCGCAGCTCATGGAAAGATTCCAGAAGCACTCCATCCCGCCTTGAAAATGAAATTGGCCACAACCACAGACATGCCACTTACGACCTCAGGTTGCCAGTTAGTGTACGACGCGCTGCTTTGCTCCTATCGTTTGTGAGAGCCTAACCTTAGAGTAGACGAAGAAGGTTGTATATTGCAGATGAAGGGACCTCGAATCGGGGAAAGACAGCCTCGTATCAGGCTTCGAGAATTGCAACTCGCGGCAATACAGCGTTCGGCGCACAAGACACGGTGAACTAGTGGATAGAATAGCTGAAAAGGTGTCACTCGCTCGCGTCCTTTTTAATGGGGTTTCCCCACGATTGCGCTGCAAAGAAACATGATTCCAAGCCTTACTGCGGTGTCCAGAAATACTCAGAAAATGTCTACCACTGCCCGCCGAGGAGAAATCGCGGCGATGACCTTTCCCTCGTAGTCAAGCAGATCGCCTCCCACAGTCGCCACGAGATCCTGCTCCTTTGCCACTCACTGGCCATTAGGTACCCCGGTACTACCATTCATGTTGGCTGCCCAGATAGCCTAGTTTACCATTCAGATTTCTTCGCGCGAATATATTGTGTTTCCCAGTAGCACCATCTGAGTGAACACATTTAGCTAGTCAAGGCTTCCATTCACTCGAATGTGCTCGGGGGGGTAGGGGATGGCTTACCTAGGGGCATTCCGGGGAGATATTGTAGGGAGAGTATTTTGATAGTAACGGGGGCCCATTCGGGTGAACTAGGTGTAGTTCACTAAGCTTCCATTCGGGTGAATTATGCCTGTAGAGACACCTCGGACATATTTTGCCCTTTAATATAGCTGATGGAAGGCTACTCGGGCAAGTTTTGCTATTCAATGTGATTGGTAGGAGGCTACTCGGGCAAATCTTACCCTTTAATGTGGCTAGTTGGAGGCCACTCGGGCAAGTTCTATTATTGAATATAGTGGGCAGGAGGGTACTCGGGCAAGTCTGACTATTCAATATAGGTGGTGGGGGGTACTCGGGTAAGTCTTACCCTTCAATGTGGCCAATTAGGGGCTGCTCGGGCAAATTGTGCTAACTCATATAGCTGGTGGGGGGGCCTGCTCGGGCAAATTCTGCCCTTCAATATGACTAGTGGGGGTCCACTTAGGCAAATTCTACTATTCAGTATGGTTGATGGGGGCCCATTCGGGCAAGTCCTACTATTTAATATAATGGGTAGAAGGCTACTCGGGCAAGTCTCACCCTTCAATGTGGCTAGTTGTAGGCTACTCAGGCAAGTTCTATTATTGAATATGGCTAGTAAAAAGCCCTTCGGGCAAGTTTTACTATTTCATATAGGTGGTGGGGGGTACTCGGGCAAGTCTTACCCTTCTATGTGGCTAGTAGGAGGTCACTCGGGCAAATTCTACCCTTCAATGTGGCTAATAGGGGC
Source organism: Grammothele lineata (assembly GCA_002150815.3). Taxonomy (NCBI): domain Eukaryota; kingdom Fungi; phylum Basidiomycota; class Agaricomycetes; order Polyporales; family Polyporaceae; genus Grammothele; species Grammothele lineata. The sequence continues at coordinate 212,594 of NDFF03000075.1, forward strand.
TACTCGGGTAAATCATATATTACCTTCAGAGGGCTCCTCAGGCAAATTCCTTCTTCTAAACATGGCTGCTAGTAAACATTCTTAGACATTTGCTGCATACAGCATAGTTGGGCAGTCCTTAAAGCCACCTTCTTGTTTGCCTTAAGATATATTCTAACGTCTTATATAAATAAATCTGCTTCAAAATGTGAATCCCCAATAGAAAGAGGTTTCTTCTATGCACTGTTGAGTATTTCGGAGAAGTCTACAGATTGCATGTATGATGTGAAATCAAAAGTTGTGAAATCTCCTACCTTTACGTAACCCAAACTTAATGATTGTAATTTGCTTAAAATTAGTAATCTTTATATCCATTCTATCCATTAAAAAACTTCATAGATTACATGGTATAGTCAACTGTTAACCGAGACTCTCGATAAACTTGCATAGCAAACCATAATATACTAAACCAGCTTCCATTTCAATACTCCTTTCACACTTGCAAAGTATAACAAGGGGGGTCACACCATATACTCATATAACTTGGTTCCATCCTGCATCCATTTATGCAAATGACTGAGTTTCATGGTCAATAGTTGAGCTTTACAGTAATGCTGTTCGTGTGAACCATTCAGCTTCACGCTACTTCCATTCGAGTGAATAGCTTCGCTTCATGAAACTACCATTCACACCAATATCTCAGTTTTACAGAGTTACTGTTTGCACGAATATCTCAGCTTTACGGGGCTACCGTTCACACGAATAGTACTGACCTCCCTGAAATATTGAATGGCATGAGTGCACTTAGAAAAGTGATACAGTTTATATAGCAAATGACTTTTCTAATGATGAATTTTCCACAAATCAACCTATCTAAAGCAACCTCGCTAAACAGTGACCTACTTGAAGGGCAACCTCCCCGAAAAATGTCCTTTAAGCAACCTCCCCGAAAATTTAATTGATATAAGTGTGTTTAGAAAAGCAATACACTTCAAAAGGTTCTGTGGTGATCAACCTCTCTGAAAGTAACTTCCCCAAAACTCAACCTTTTTAAAATGACCTCACCAAAAAGCAACTTCCCCGAAGTCAACTTCTCCAAAGTCAACCTCCCCGAAGCCTACTTCCCCGAAGCTAATCTCCCCGAAAAATTTTTGACACAAGTATGCTTTAAGAAGTGATACATTTCAATCACTCTACTATGTACCATTTAATGATCCCCTCATCTCTTCTTTCAGCTCATGGTAAAAGGAGCTAGAAGGCCTAAAAGGTATGTCTGAATAGGACATGAGCCCGCATCAAACTTAAGATAGCTTGTGCAATTTTGATGTCCCCTGCACACAGCTGGATGCATTAAAAAGGTGTGTTTAAGAGCTTTAAAACGAAATCCCTTACGTCCAAATCCGTCCATGTGTTCTCAAGATGGTTTTTGTGCTCTTTCTGAGCAACACTAAAGAAGTAAGCATATCTCCGGCAACTATGGACAGATTCTGTCCATCTTTTTTGTGTTTTGTAAGCATTTGTAAGTACTATCAAGGGGTATATGACCGAAGATTTATACTTTTGATTTGCACCTCCAAGACAGGATATAATCCTTTTTAGTCTCATTATACAAAGGAGGTTTTTTCAATTATTGTCTGTCTCTCTTCATTCTTTTTGTAGCTCATAGCAGTCTGATACCTTTTAGAGATATTGATATCCATTCAGTGATCTCCCATGTCATTGCATGCTAACTACACCAGTGTTATGATTATAGCTATACAAAAGAGATGGCCAAAATTCATTTACAGCTGCTGATTGTGAGACTAAAAAGGATTATATCCTGTCTTGGAGGTGCAAATCAAAAGTATAAATCTTCGGTCATATACCCCTTGATAGTACTTACAAATGCTTACAAAACACAAAAAAGATGGACAGAATCTGTCCATAGTTGCCGGAGATATGCTTACTTCTTTAGTGTTGCTCAGAAAGAGCACAAAAACCATCTTGAGAACACATGGACGGATTTGGACGTAAGGGATTTCGTTTTAAAGCTCTTAAACACACCTTTTTAATGCATCCAGCTGTGTGCAGGGGACATCAAAATTGCACAAGCTATCTTAAGTTTGATGCGGGCTCATGTCCTATTCAGACATACCTTTTAGGCCTTCTAGCTCCTTTTACCATGAGCTGAAAGAAGAGATGAGGGGATCATTAAATGGTACATAGTAGAGTGATTGAAATGTATCACTTCTTAAAGCATACTTGTGTCAAAAATTTTTCGGGGAGATTAGCTTCGGGGAAGTAGGCTTCGGGGAGGTTGACTTTGGAGAAGTTGACTTCGGGGAAGTTGCTTTTTGGTGAGGTCATTTTAAAAAGGTTGAGTTTTGGGGAAGTTACTTTCAGAGAGGTTGATCACCACAGAACCTTTTGAAGTGTATTGCTTTTCTAAACACACTTATATCAATTAAATTTTCGGGGAGG
>NDFF03000077.1:0-36424 GCA_002150815.3 Grammothele lineata
GCAATGCCCACACCAGTGCGAATTTACAGCAGTATGGAGCCACAACCTGAGTAAGGAGGCAATTGAGCGCACAGGCGGCCGCTCTCGCCTGTGCGCAATGCCCGCACACCAGCACAAGTGTAATGTATATAAACCATGTACCCAGTGTTTTCCTTAATGATCCCCGGCACAAATGCAGCAGTCCTAGCCTTTTACAGGGCCTAACCTGGACTCCAGGGTTAAAAACTACTATAAATTCATTGCGGATTACCCGGAGCAAGTCTACCTCTCTAGTGTGGTTTCTGGCTGGTGTCCGAAGTGAGTTCTTTAATCTTCCTCTCGTACAAGCGACGGCGAGCCGTGTATGCTCATCATCCCGTTCTCAGATGCCGTGCATATCCCGAGGAGCTTGAAGGAGAGGGGCCTCCACGGTTTCGGGACCATACGGAAGCTCTTGCCGACGCCTACCCGCTAGACGTATTATGGGACGTCTTCGGAATCATTCGGGACGTCAAGGTATGTCTCTGTTTATTGTAACTTCCGAGAATGTGCTCAAGTGTTCGTCTTTTCGCAGCCATTTACCAACTACTTCCCTCGCGCCGACATTCATGAGCTCCTTACACCCGACATCTTGCATCAACTCATCAAGGGTACATTCAAGGACCACATCGTCGAGTGGGTCGAGGAATATATCAAGATCTCTGCCGGCAGTGAGCGCGAGGCTCAGCGCATACTAGACGACATTGATCGCAGGTATCTAGCTGTCATTCGTGCCATGGAGCACTAGTTACTGACGTGATCACCCTTCCGATTCTTTTAATCGTAGACTCGCCGCTGTTCCGCCGTTCCCCGGGCTCCGTCGATTTCCACAAGGCCGCCACTTCAAGCAATGGACAGGGGACGATTCCAAAGCGCTCATGAAGGTTCATCGCCTCTTATTGTGCGCGTGATATTCATTGTTCCGAGTCTGATGTGTTGCTATCCAGATATACCTTGCCGCAATCGCGAGTTATGTTCCTACTCGCATGGTGCAGTGTATTGCAGCGCTCTTTGACTTCTCATATCTGGCACGGCGCTCGTCACACGACACGCTCGTCCTGGATGCTATGGACGAAACACTTCAGCGTTTCCACGAGCTTCGAACAGTCTTCGAAGAGGTTGGTGTTCACCCCAACGGTTTCTCGCTTCCACGCCAGCATGCGCTCGTCCATTACGTGAAGAGCATCAAGCTCTTCGGCTCCCCTAATGGCCTCTGCTCCTCCATAACCGAATCTAAGCACATTGATGCTGTGAAGGAGCCATGGCGTGCGTCAAATCGTCGCGATCCTATCTGGCAGATTATCTGCAAGAACACTCGTCTCAACAAGCTCGCAGCCGCCCGTGTCGAGTTTGCGCGGCGCGGCATGCTTCGTGGCGATCTCCTCACCGACACTCTTCGTCGTGCTGGGTACGATGTAGGCGATGAAGACGACGACGATGACGACGACGACGAGATGCTGCGTGATCTCCAAGACGCTGGTGACGCCGACGAAGATATTGCCGAAGCGAATGCAATACTGCCGAACAGACCAAGTGAGTTCAATGTCTTCTCTCGCTGATATTAACTCACATTTCGATAGCACGAACCCTCCGCATTGGCGTTCTTGGCGAGCGACTGGGTGTTCCGCACCTAACGTCACTTGTACGACGTTTTCTGTACGACCAGGAGAATCCAGATGCCGACATCGCTGGGGACATAGTCGATCTCGACGAGTGTCCAATCTTGTCCGCAAACCGTCGCGTTTCGGTATACCACCATGCAATCGCCACCTTCTACGCTCCGAGCGAGGTTGCGAGCCCGACTGGCATGCATCGTGAAATCATTCGATGCAACCCGTCTTGGTTTGGAGGCAAGCCCAGGTATGACACCATCCTCGTCGAGACCGATGGTGATGCCATCGGCATGGAGGGTATGACAGTTGCTCGGGTGCGAGGATGTTTTTCTTTCGATTACGGAGGAGTGCGGCAGGAATGCGCTGTAGTGGAATGGTTCGAGCGTGACGGCGATGTGCCCGATTCCGTCACAGGCATGTGGACAGTCACTCATGAGCTTGACGAAGCTGGAGAGAAGGTTTTTGGTGTTATTCATATTGATTCCATCGTTCGGCTGTGTCATTTGGTTCCTTTCTATGGCGATGTTACTATACCCTTGGACTTCGACTTCTCTGACTCACTTGACGCTTTTCGTACGTTCTACTTGAATTGGTATGCTGATTATCACGCGCACGAGATCATAGTATAGTCAACGATCTTAATACAACATTTAGTCCACCGAAGCTCGCATGAGCTTCCCGCTGTGTGCGCGGAACCGGATTCTGAATGTCCTGGGAGTCCTGAGTGATCTGACAGTCCTGAAGCAATCATGGTCAGGACTGTAAGGCGCCCAGAACTTGCGTGATTTACTGATGAGTGGAAATGTGTCACCGCACGCTGTTATTTCCACGTGCAAAAACCCATTTCGGACCGAGGGTTGTCCTCTGTCAGATGAGGAATGTCCTCTGTGAAACGCCATAAATACCGGGGTCTGACCCGCGGGAAATTCCACCGGTGCTAGTCTCTCAGTGTGCAATGCGGGCACTGCGCTCTCGTTGGCGAGCGCGTCGCACAGCACTTCCAAAGGCTCCACGCCAGTCGCATCGAGGCCGCGCTGCTCTCCCAGCCGGACTTCGGGTACGGTCAGGCAGGGCATGTCGTAGATCAGAAGGGGAGAAAGAATGTGTCATAGAGGCCGCGGCGCGACGGCGCGCGTGCCTCGTCATTACCCAACATAACAGGTATCTACAGTATGAACCACAACACTCTTCCTACACGCTACCACAGCGTACATCTACACGCACCACCCCCGATGCCCCTTCCCGCTCACGCGGGGCTTTTCTCATCCGCCGCACGGGGCACCTCACGCTCCCCAGCCAAGTCGACACCCTCGACCGCGTTCTGCTTATCCCCAAGGTACCAGTTCGGCATAAAGAATGCGAGGATGAAGGGCACCGCCGCGAGCACCGTCGCAGCGATGACCATGAGCTTCATGACGTCCCCGTACGCCGCGATCGCGCCCTCGCGCGTCGGGTCCCCGACCGGGTAGGCGGCGACGGCGGTGATGGACGAGAAGAGCGTCGCGATGTCGGTCGCGTTCCCCCCCGGCAGGTGCCGCGCGAGCGCGTCGGGCATCGTGTTCGTCCAGATCGCGCCGGCTGTTCGTGTGGTGAAGTTAGCTATGCTCACCCGTACGAGCGACAAGCAAGGGAGGGGCACTCACCGACCGCACTACCAACGGCGCCGCCGATTTCGGTCCAGAGGAGCACCATCGCAGTCGTGATCGCCATGTCGGCGTGCGGGACCGCGGCCTGAGCGGCGACAGAGGTGCAGACGGACGCGAAGCCGCCACCGAGGCCCTGGATGATCTGGGTCATGACGACCTCAGAGTCGGGCGCGTTCGCGCCACGCGAGTGAATCATCAAGCCGCATCCGCTGCAAGTGCGCGCGCACGTCAGCATCAATCCAACGAGAGAAAGGAGAAGAGGGGAAGGAGAGGGGACGCACAAGAGACGGACCGCGAGGCCGATGATGAGGATGATCTTGTAGTGGCGGGTGAAGCGCATGATGACGCCGGCGGTGATACCGAACACGGTGAGCGCGACGGACTGGGTCTGGTTGAAGTAGTTGGTGTCGACGAGCGACCAGTTCTTCGTGATCGTGATGAACGAGTAGAGGTACACCTGGGTGAGGTAGTACGAGAACTAGCGCGGGCACCCGTTAGCGCGAAAGTAACAGCGAGCGAGGTAAACGCAACTCACGAAGTCGAAGAACCCGATCCACGCCGCAAGCATGACGGTGCGGTTCCGGAGGAGACGGCCGGCGAGCACAGGCCGCTTGGCGTACCTGCTCTCCCAGAAACCGATGAACGGAATGAGAACGCAGCCAATGACGATCATAGCGATCATCGAAGCTACGTTCCAATGTCCCTGTCAGCCCCTGCACTTTTGTCCAAACACACCCAGCAGAACACTCACGGTTCTTCCAGCCATTCTTGGCGCTCTCCGCGAGCGTGAGCGGGAGCAGAATGAGCGCGACGCTAGTGCCGATGAGTGCGAGGCCGAAGATGTCGAGCTGCTCGAAGAGGGACCACGCCTTGCGGACGACGGGGAAGTTGACCTTCGGCGCGAGCTCGGCGCTGGGAGCGATGTCGGGGACGAGCCCGAGCTTCTTGGCCTTGCGCTCGGCCCAGGCGAGGGTGACGATGAGCGGCGCGAGCGCTGCGGGGACGAGTACGGCGAACATGCCGTCTAGAGGAGGGTGAGAGGTGAGTATATGCGCTTTTTCGCGGGAGCAGGAGCAAGACGTACATCCCCAGCGCCAGCCCGAGCGAGAGTAGACCTGCGAAGCGACGTTGGAGCCGACGAAAGCGTTGATGATGAAGGGGGCGGAGGTCATGCCCGAGACGAAGCCACGCCACTTGAGGTCGGTGATGTCAGCCACAACGACCGAGGTGAGCAGCTGGAGGCCGCTAGGAGGAGGTGAGGAAGGTGATGATAAACGGTTTTTCGAGATGTACATACGTGTATCCCCTGCAATGACAAGGAATGTAAGCTATGATGGAGAGAGAGAGCTAGAGCAAAGACGTACATAGAGTAGAGGATGAGCCCGGCGGCGAGAGCGCCGAAGGTGTGGGCCGAGGCAATGACGATGTAACCTATGGAAGGTGAGCGGACGAAGGGAGGGAGAAGGGGAGACGCTGCTTACCGACAACATAGAAAGCGACTAGGATAGAAAAAGCCAGAGGATGAGCGCATATACCCAAGTAAGAGGGATAGGAGGACTCACGGACGACGACGTAAGCCTGCGAACGCGAACGGACGTCCGCAAACTTAGCAATGACAGGCTTTCCGCATGCAACTACAGAAGCAAGACGCGGACGTGAGAACGGGGTTCGTTTGTGAACGCATGATGGTGATGGACTGACTGATGGTGGACTCGGCAACCTGGATGGTGGAGATGAGGGAGTGCTTGTCGAGGTCCGACGCAGCGTACGCGAGGTAGTTGTACGTCGTCTGGCCGTCGAGCGAGTAGATGTACGACGCGAGCGCGATCCTGTCCGCCGTACAAAATGCGCCTCAGCGTCTTGCCCCGCACGCGCAGAAAGGAAAAAGGGAGAGGAGAGGAGAGGAGAGGAGAGGGACGTACCCGAGGAAGAGGAACCACTTGGAGTACTTGCCGTAGACCTTCTCCGCCGCCTCTACCTTCTTGACACCAAGGTGAGCGTCAGCCTCCGCCTGGAGCTGCTGCTCGACGCGGGCATCGAGCTGGGGGATGGCGTCCTCGGGGAGGCTGTCGCGCTCCGAGGATGGGCGCTTTTCGTCGACGCTGTTGGAGGTCATCGCGGCCTTCGGCGGTGCGCAGGGCACGAGAGCGGGAAGGCGTTAAGGGGGCGAGAGGGAAGACGCGAGGGAGGCGACGGCGGGAGAGGGCGGGCATGGGGGGCGGATATATAGCTGTGATGACGCCGCCCGCGACAGGCGGGGGAGGAAGAGAGCATGCGCAACATCTAATCAGATAGCGCCTGGCGGCTTATCAGATAACCATGACAGGGTCCATCACTCGTCTGCAGTCCTCCTCCCGATCTTCGCCCTTCGGCTCCGCCGCTCGTCCTCATGACGCTCCATCGTCTCGTGCCTTGCAGCAACGGTAGAACGCCTTCTCTATGAACCCCTGCGTGAGACATTCCACCACTTACAGAAAGTTAGACATGTGCAGCCGTACCAGAAGCCACTCTTCTGCCCTTCTCTCCGAACCCTCGTGCTCGTGCAGGCATTCCATTCCTCGTTTGCTTGGCAAGGTACATCCCCCGCCCCCGGATCCGGTTATCCTCATGAGCACTGCGTTCATCATCTAAATGTAAATTGCCCAAACTTGAACGAACGGGCCCGGATCGCGACCACCTTCCCGACGGTCCAACAGACGGCCCAAGGGCCAAGGGCGTGCGATTGGTCCCTACGGTACCGCGCAGGGTATCGCTCTCGCGCCGTTCCTGGCGAAACCTGAGGCTAATACGTCCTAATGCGTCCCCCGAGCAGTCGACCGCCCCAAGTACTGAACGCGGAGCACTAGCAGGTACCTCCGGAGGACGATCATCCCGGCGCTCCGCTCGCCCCCGTCTACGGACCACGGACGACCCGCCGTTCCGAAGCCGCTCTCGAAGTTTACGTCGGGGACCGCCACAGTCGTGACCCCACTCACGCAGCGGGTTCTTCTTCGAATCCGAACACGCTAGCTGGGGATGTGAGGAACGCGCAGGGACCCGTGAAGCGTACATTTGAGTGGTGAGGCCTTGAGGTGCGACTCCGGAGTGTCTAGGGGCGACTTACGGCAAGCCGCGGTACCGCACACCCCAGGTACCCATCAGCCGACACCAGAGAAGCAAAGGAGCGCGTACCCCAGCAGGCTCTACGAACGACAACACGCATCTAGATCTCCCAACTCCTCCCGGCTCCGGATCCCGCGCCGCCTTCAGTCTCAGCCTCACTCCTCTTCCTACTCCTGCACCATCCCCCGCACCCACTCGATCAGCGCCCTTGTCGGCCGCCCCGTCATCCCCACCTCCTGGTACAGGCTCGACCCGCTCGCCTGTGCGTTTGCTCGTCAGTTCTCTGCGCCCTTCCATCACGCAAGAGAGAGGGACGCGTCACGCACCTCCATCGATCCCGCGATGTCCACGTGCGCCCACCGCACAGGCGGCTCCTCGCCCTCCTCCGCGGGCTCGACGCCCTCGACGAACGACTTGAGGAACAGCGCGGCCGTGCAGCACCCCGCGCGCTTCCCGCCCGTCTATCCACACGCAACGCTCTCTCAGCTGACCGTTCCAATACGTGGAAAGGAGGAAGGAGGGAAGGGAAGGAAGACGCACGTTACACAGGTCCGCGTTGGACGAGTAGATCTGCGGGCCATATGCCTCGTCGAGTGGCATACGCCAGAACCGGTCGTGCTCCTTCAGTCCGGCAGCGTGCAGCTCGTCCCAGAGCGAGTCCGAGTTCTACGCTCGCGTGTGAGCGTTCCGTGTAAGCGGCAGCGGGAGGGGAAGGAGGGGAGGACGCACCGTGAACACGCCAGAGTACACCTCGCCCATCGCGTAGTCCATCGACCTGTCCCCCGCCCCAGAACGCGTCAACGCCCACATCTCTCCCATTCCACACACTGTCCGCAGGTGGGGTGAGCAACTCACCCGGTGAGCGTAGCAACATCGACGATCGTCTCCGGCTTGAACTCCGTGCAGCCGTAGTAGATCGCGTCCGAGAGCACGAGCCGACCCTCGGCATCCGTGTTGTCGATCTCGACCGACTTGCCGTTCATCGCATACACCCTGTGTCCCAAATCCGCCGCTCAGCTAATATGCCATAGCAGGAAGAGGAGGAGAAGGGAGGGGAGAGCGAAGAGGGAGGGGACGTACGTGTCGCCGGGCTTGTTCGCAGTCGGTCCGGGGAGGTTTTCAGTGAGCGGCGTGAGCGCGACGATGTTCACACTTGAACGAGTGCAGCACTGTCAGCCGTGCGCTTTCCGGGAAGGGGAAGGGGAAGGATGGAGTTGCGTACGTACGGGAGCTTCAGCTTCGCGATCGCGAGCGTCGCCGCGCACACCGTGGCCGCACCGCCTGCGCCCATTATCCATCAGCACCCTTCCAACCGCTACTTTCGACAAAGACACGCACCCATGTCACCGCGCATCAGCTTCATACCCTACCCTCCCCTGTGCCTCAGCCTTTTCATGTACCACATAAGAAAGGCGGATGACGCACCGAAGCAGGCTTCAACGAAATCCCTCCCGAGTCGAACGTGATGCCCTTCCCGACGAGCACGATCGGCGTCGCGTCGTCCGCTGCGCCCTTGTAGTGCCTATCCACACGCCGCTCGCTGAGCCGCCCGCACACTGGAACGCGGTACACAAAGGAGGGACTCACAACTCGAGAAACTTAGCCGGCTCCTGGGATCCCTTGGCTACGGAGAGGAAGGTACGCTATTTGTGCGCGCGCGTGAGTCCCGGTGTGTGCATCGGACAGGTCGAGAGTGGGAACGCACCATGCCCTTCTCCGCGGCCCACTCTACATACGCATATAAGCAGGTATATGGGTTAAAAAGAGGGGAAGGGAGACGCACCAGTGTCGCGGACAATCACCTGCGTGTTGGAGAGGTTCGCGGCCTCTGCTTTGATGCGCTCCGTGAAGATCTGAATGGAGGTAAGCTTCACCCCTTCGAGCACACGACACGCGACGCACCGTGGGGGTCATCAAGTTCGCAGGCATCTCCATAAGCTACACCATCCTCATGCGTGTGAGCGTCCTCCATTCATACCACAACTCGAGCACGCGCACCGTCCTGGCGAGGTTCTGCGCCTGGGCGTAGACGACGCCCGTCTCCCACGCCTTGTCCACCTGCAGGAGGGGCGCGAGGTCGACGAGCGGGAGCTGGGGCGCCTCGAGGCGCGGGTCGAAGGCGGAGGACGGGCTCGTCTTGAGGGTGAACTTGTAGAGCGCGAGGTGCGCCGCGACGGCTGTCGTGTTCGCGTGTCCCGTGTCAGACCTCCGACCCCTCCTCTGCGATGTACACACGAAGAAGAGAAAGACGCACCGGCGGCGTGCGGGTCCGCGCTGGCCTCGACGACGACCTTGCTACCCTTGACACTCTCGCCCATATCCCGCACCTTCTTGACCGCGCCCGCGACCGCCCTGCGGACCTCCTCCCTACGCGAGTCGCCCTTCTTTTTCTCGAAGCCCGCACCGAGCGAGGACACGGCCGCAACGTTGTCCCCGTAGAAGACGTGCGCGGTCCCAGACTTGGGCGGCTTGGGCGGCGCGGGGACGCTCTTCCAGAGCTTGGCCGCGTCGACGGGCGCGGTGGAGGCCGAGGAGGGAGCGGCGGGGTCGACGGGGAGGACGTAGATGCTGGACATGCTTCTCGACGCTGCGCCTGTTCCTGTTCGTGCTAGTGCTGCTGCTGTTGCTGCTGGCGGGGGCCTGTAGTAGAAGATGGGAGCAGGACGAGCGACGAGGCGGAGGGCGGAGCGGGAGAGGAGCATTTATGTATGGACCGAAGGATGGCAGGGAGGGCGTGTGCGGGCGCGGCTCACTTTCTGGAGCTCGGTGGCACAGGGATGCACGCGGGCGCCGGCCAATCGCAGGCGAGCCGTGTGCGATATCGATCGCCGCCGCCGCCCAGGCGTGTTCTTCTTTATCAACCTCCGTCTTCGACTACTTCGACCGCGGCCTCTTCCTCCTCTTCCTTGCCCACCACGTTGCCGGCTACTACACCCATATACATTTCTTTTGCCCACATGCCCGCCCAAACGACCCTACAACTCCGAATTGATCGCTCGCATTGCAGTCGGACAATCTCAAGCGTCCTCAGTCGGCCCGGAACATATCGATCCAGTCGAAACACGGAGGGCCTTCCTCGGAGGCCGGGGCCATTTGTATGGGGTCCATGGAGCCGTATGTCGTCCAGGGAGTTAGTTGAGGGTAGGGGGTAACACTGATCGCGGTGAGCGAGACGTCATATTGCAATCCTCTTCGATTCTATCAGCCGTGTTCGATTCGCCCTCCCCTTCTCTTACCTTTTCATCCGTGTATAACCCTGTTTCCTCCTTCTTTTACCCCTATGTCGTTCTTGGGCACCGCCGCGGCCCCCGTTCTAGTCACTCTGCGCCACATTTCGTGACCGATCGTGGACACCCGTGACAGGTCGCGTTTCATTAGCCAGTCTCGCTCTTCTCCCGTCCTCATTCCGACCATTTTGTCCAACTCATCCGTACACCTGTATTTCCTCTTTGCGCAATGAAATATCCTGCACTTTTTGACTTTCGACTACTTCGTACGACCGGATGGCAAGTATTATTTGCCCATAACCCTCTGCGAAAGCGTGGTAGGGGTTATAGCTGCTTACGTAACGGGCCAATGCACAACCTCCCCATACTCGACTGCAGCAGCCCTACCCTTTCCAACCTCGCTCTCTTCCACCTCCACATCTCGTTTGTTGCGCCTAACCCACCTTGCCTACCCCGACTCCTCTCATCATACTGTATCATGTCTTCCTATCGCTCCGCCACGTCCGTCCCCGCCCTCCCCACCCTTACCATGGGGAGCCCCAACTCGTCAGGGCTCATGTCCTTGACGGACATCATTAATTTCCCGCCTGAACACGTCGACTATCGTCTCGGGCCACAAATCGTCTCGCTTTTCACTCATTCTTATCGGCCATCATATCCCACCCTCCGTTTCTCTCCCTGCGTACGCCATTCTCACCTCTTCTCCCCCTTCTTCCCCTTCTCGATATTCAACGGCACCGTGCATCGCATAGTGGTCAGGCTACTCGCCTTTGCGGACCCTTAAAGAGATCTCTCCTTTCGATCTACAATCTGCCGGCCACTTTGTAAAAGCGGTCGCAGCCGGTTGCAAGACTTTCGCGGAGGTACGTGCACTCCCTCTACCCGGCGCGTCGCGTCGCGTAGATCTCGGTGGTCATACGCGACGCGCGACGCGCCTATCTCTAATTACGCACGTGCACCGTGATTGATCTCACGTGCTTGGACAGAACGCCCCCGCGAGGACGGGATATCCCGACGGCTGCCGGGCCGAGATCCGGCTCGACGACTACAGGAATATGGACCTCAGCCAAGTAAAACTGGTCGCCATTCAGCATTGCACGGATGCCTACGGCGCCCCAGCCTTCGACGAGCAGGGCAGACCTATCATTACGGCCCTACTCCACTTCCAAGCTCCGCGAGATGCTCAGAGACCTCCCGAGCCCGCCTCGCCGCACCGTGTCCAGCGTACCCCACCTTTGCGCGGACCATACACCCATGCGCCATTCCCACAAGCGTACAGCGGAAGCGTACGACAGCTCGAAGGCCCGGCACAGCCGATATGCAGTCCAAAATCACCCCGGTCGCGTACGACTTTTACCAACAGCCAGCTTCAAGCGCTCGAGGCGGCGTATGCCGTCTGTCGCTATATCACCAGCGTAGATGCCGAAGTCCTGCACAGATCTACGGACCCCGCCGCCGATCTCGCGAGGAGGATAGGGGTGTCCGACCGGGATGTGGTTAAGACATGGTATGAGCCTATTCGTCAGATTCGCCTAAGCCCCAGGCGGTAGCTGACATGGGACACCGCGCCGAAATAGGTTTAGGAATCGCCGTGGAAAGAAGACGAATGTGTAGGCTATGGCGAATTGGTTGTTTTGCGCCTGCGACGGACAAACCCGCTCCTGGACATTTGTATTGCATCTCTTCTCCGCTGTTATCCGGACTACTGCCCATCTTATGATGTTCCCCCCATACATACTACCCCCTGCTTTGCCTATCCCCACCGATCGAAAGGCGCCGTTATCATTATTCCCTCTATCTACGCATGTACACCATGTCTCCCCTTGTATCCCTACCGCGCACGACAACCCTCCCCCGCTTCGTCGACATCCCACCAACTCCCCATATTCCCCATAATCAATTACCAAACGCTTCTCCATCTTCCTCTGCTCTCCATCTCCTTCTCCACCTCCGTAACTCGTCAAGAATCCTCTGCGCATTTCACAGCTTGAGTCAGCCACGCGTTCGACGCAGCACCCGAAACACTGCGAACGTGGCGACGGCGGACGTATCGGCGTTCTCTAGATCTGACGCCGAACGACGAGAATGACGAACGTCGACGTCGGACGGAGTGATGCCGCCTTGTCGCAGTCCCCGTGCTTCTCGGGTCTGTGCCCGCTGTCGCGATATTCGAAATGTTGGTAAGCGGGTATGAAAGTGGATGACGCGGTGCGCGCTTTCCACGCCGGCGTCGACGACCGGAGGAGAATGCGGGAGCATTGGTAGTGAACTTGCAGGCGAAACGATGGTAGTGCAGGTCGTCGACACCGCACTCCGGGCAGTGTGAATGGCCGTGATTTACTGCGCTCTGCAGGTGTACGGTACATGGCTTCCGAATCAGCAACGGTATTTGAGTCGAAGCGTGGACTTACAACCTCGTGAAAAACACTCGCTTGTCCATCGTTGGTTTCGTGAACCGAAGTTGTTCAGTAGCATATGGCCTACGAAATGCATACCGGGAATCACATGCGCAGGCTGATCCCTGCCGTTCCTGTGGTTCTCCGTGCTTGAAGCGTCGTATCTAAGACGGACGGTGCGCGAAGTGGGTCTCTGGGTCAGCGTGCGGGTAGTCATGAAACCACCAGCAACGTACTAGTGGTTCATCTCTACACCATCCCAAGTACACGCCGTGTACCGTTATCGTCAGCGTTTTCAGTTGTCCGAACCACCCTCCTCATTCCTGACCAATCCGATACCACTCGCAGCAGATGCTTCCGCGTCTCCTCCGGCGTACGTACGCCCGCTGTCCCCTCAAACGTTTCAGTCGCCCTGCGGAAACGTCACAATATGCGTCAGCGTGGTGTTGAACGTGCCCACTAGCAGGAGCACGACACATGGAAGTCCTTCATGGGCTGGCAGCGGTCCGCGCACGGCACGTCCGGCACTCCAGCGAACGTCTCGCCTACTACACGTCTCCACGGCGGTCGAGTAAGAGAAGGACTTCGCTCGAGGGATCGTCGGTGGCCGGGAGATTCGTGAGCCACGGCAGGTCCTTGACACGTATTTGGAGGAGACCGTGACCGCGTGCGAGCGTCCCCGGTGTAGTTTCGATGACCCGGGGAGCGCGCGAAGCGAAGCAGCTCCAGCATAGAATGAGGGCGTCGCCACCCTGGTCCTTGGTGCACCCTCGACAAACGAGGCAGCGGAGGTGGAGGGCCACGGGTGCACTCGCGGCGGCCGACGCAGTCGTGCGTGCTGGGTAGGCGTTTGGGGTGAGCGACGACAAAATGAGGGCGCCGGTATTGAATATGGGCACTCGCGTGGAAACGTGCCACTTGGGCATAGCCCCAGCCGCAGGCGTTCTGGGGCCTGGAAGAAACGATAATGCCAGGGGAGTCTTCGGAAGGGAGACGGCGGCCGTTACGGGCGTTGGTTCTGGATTGCAAGTAGGGTCGCGTTCAGGGTAAGTTACCGGGAGGTTCTCCGCCGGGAGGAAGAAGGCTTACCGTCTTGGGTATGGATCCACCACGAAGCCTCTGTGGGCGTGCACAGCTTTCGTATATTATGTTACTTCAGCCTGCAAAGCAAACCCGAATACCAATGATCAAGAGTCAGCCTAGTGGAACACGGAAATCTCGAGCGCCCTATAGTACCCACTAGCGCCACGTTACTCCTGGGTAGAACGCTGGCCCCTGGTACAATTATTTACCCTGCGCAGTCCCGGCGTGACATTCAACTTCTCTTACAGCACCGACGGCCAGCGTTCGGCCCCGATTGGATAACGTTATCAGAGGTCGCGCGCTCGTCGCGCTCATTCAGTGGTCTGGCACCAGCGCTCCGTGGCAGGCTTACTACCCCCGGTAACCCCTGCGACCGGTGCAAACGCATGCAGTGACTGTCAGTAAGACCCCGCTCAAAACCCTCGCGAGGGTTCTGGTACGCGGAGCGTGGATCTGCCTCCAACGAGCCAATGATGTCTGATGAGGGTTCGTTCGACGCTCGCAGCGACGCAGCAAGGACGCGGTTCCTGTTGTGGGTGCCGAATAAGGACCCCTTGCGCAGTAGGTCGACCATAAGATCTGCGCGCGAGTCAGAAATTTGCATATGGGCTGTCGGAGGCGAGTGTGAGGTTGAGGGGAAAGCGCATGGAGATACAGGGCGAACTATGAGCATCTCGAGGGACGTCGTAGTCTAGAACTGGGAGCGCAGGTAGTGCGCGAACTCTGGCTCTGAATAAGCATGCGGCCGCCCACATCTCGACAGCAACGACACAGGCACAGAAGTACAAAGGCACATACCATCTCTACAAAGTGTGCGCCAGAGCTTGTTTGGCATTACGTCTACCAACGAACCACAGAGTTCCGGGGACTATCCGTCCTACCGCACCTGACATGGCATCTTCAAGCCTCGGCCCATCTAGTTCGCTTCATGCGACGACGTCGACAAGCTTGCACGATGCCAGAAAATTGAATACAGCAGCGAGAGAAACGTCGTGACAATGAGACAAGGGTGGATTCCAGTCAAACGAAAGGAGAAGGATGACGGATGGCGAGTGGAGAGTACTGGCAGCGGCCGATTGAACGCGATGGTCACGAAGCACGCGACCGTGAGACAACTGCTCCCGAGGCCGTGCCGCCCGCGTGTGAGCGTTTGGGCCGTCAAAGGACGTCAGCTCCCGAGGGCCGGGTTTCTACTCAACGCCCTCTTCTTGTCACTTTCCCGGCGCTCCGCTCTGGTCAGTTTTTTATGTCCTATGTGTATATCGAACCCTAGTCCTGCGCAGCGCCCGTGACCCGACCATCGATCCGAGTCGGACGAACACTACCGATCCTCTCGTCTGCCTAATGTACCGCTGATGGCGGACCCGAAGAGGCAGCACAGACGACGCAGACGATTCTGCAAGCGACCCCTTCTCCCGCTCTCTTGATCAGGCTATCCTTGTACTCTAGCTTTGCTCCTCGGTTTCAAGTCCTCGACATGCTGTGTTCCAACTGTGACCCTTCTTCAGCACTTGACGCCGTCAACAGTCTCCGTCCTCGCGTCTTCGGTATGCTCCCTCCGCCCTCCTTCCTGCGGGCGCGTGAGGCGCCTTCGTCGGAGTCAATTCCTCGCTCTCGACCCACGTAACTTTAACGTGATCTCATCGTTTCGTGTCTCCACCTCTTTTACGAGGCTCTCGCTCATGCGAGCCCAAGATCCACGACGAATCGCCGATCTAGGGATCTCCAAACAGGTACATCTTACGCCAATCCTCTATCTCGCTTCTTTTACTAGCTTCCCCGGCGCCCTCTCTCTCTCACACGCCGTCACGGATGGTTCTGACACGGTCGCGTGGCCGTACCGGCATCACTCCCTCGTTCCTCTCGCCAAGCGATTTCGAGCAGGCATTGGCCTCCTGCGACGATCCTACGATCTCTCGGACGGACCTTGGTGGCCTTCTCGTGCTGTTTGGAGACGGCGCAGCTAGGCTTAGTCAGGTGCATTCTACAGAAGCGGCTAACTCAGTTTCGCGAATAGAACCTCTGCTCGTCGTGGAGTGGCCGTCCCTGATATCCACCAAGCGACCCTTTGAGTCCGAAGAAGCTGATGGTGCTTACGGATATCACCTCTCGAACCCTTACCTCTGCGGCCCGGGTGTCATTGGGTATCCGTTCTGCCCTTTGGCGAAAGCCGTCGTCCTCCGAAGCTACCATCTTCGCACGCGTCCGAGGCGTCGCCCCGCCCACAGCCCCGAACGAACTATCATCCCCTCCCTGAGCCGACCCCAGACTCGCCTGGGGGACTTCCTAGGCCATCTCAGGCCTAGACGATGACGACTCTACGAGGTTCGCATAGCGCGCGCCCGTCCGCACATTCAGTCCTCCTGTCGGGCTCACGCCTGCATTTGGTTAGCTCGCGCCCACGCGTGGCTTGGCCCCCGGGCCCTGCAGCGTGCGGTCGCTCGCCAATTCGGGACCTAAGCGGGTGGTTTCGACGGCGATTGGCTACAGGCGATGTACATAGGACGCTGGGATGCTCGCTGAGTCTCCCTGAACCATTTTCCGCCTCCCGAGCCCGCCGTCTGCCAACTCCGCGCTCGCCGCTGCGCCCGAAAGCATGGCCTTCAACTCCGAGTTCAGCCCCGCAGACTATGGTTATACGCCCGATGTGGCGTACGACGCCGCGGCGCCAACCTCTGGCAACGAGGCTATCGAACACCACGAACCAACCCTCTATGACGTAGGTTTCGCGTCCTTATCCGCCATCGCGTCTTCTACACCACTGATCGACACGCATATAGCAGGTATACTACGACTTCCCGCTCGTAGCTGATCCCGATCCCGAGCCGCTGTGCATGCACTACGTTCCGCCTTCCGCGGTCTCGACTCGGTACTACGCCCTGCAAGATCCGAACGTGTATCAGCCCGCGGCGGGGGCACCAGCGACTCTCGCCGCTCCTGCGGTACCACCGGCCGCGCCTGTGCCTGCCCCCCACCTGCCTCCCGCGCTTCCCAACACCACGGCGCCCACAACTATACACGCCCCACCGCCGCCGACCGCGCAAACCGTTCTTCCCAGACACAGAAGAAACAAAGACAATCCCGGCGGCGGCCCTGCCTCCAGTTCAACGCGGGCGCAGCCCCCGTGGCCAGGATCATCCGGCGCGGTGCCCGGTTCTCCCAGCTCCTCCCAGGTATGTACTTAGGCCAGCCTCCAGGCTCCTAGTCATCTGTCATTTCTCGCTCGATGCGGGACGGGGCGCCCCAGCTCATACATCGCCTGCACAGGACGCCATTGCCGGCCCGTCGCGGCTCGCCTACGCGCACGCGCACGCGCACAGGGTCGCAGTGGCGAGCCCTGCGCCCGCGCGCCGCGGCTTTTTGCAAGACGCAGCCGCCGGGCACTGGGGCCCGTCTTCGTCGGCGGCGGCCCACTTCGTCACTCCCGCTCCCGCTCCCGTGTCCCCGATCGGAGCCGTCGTGACGGCGGGGCAGTTCGTCGTCCCTTCCCAACCGCCATGGGGCCCTCCCCGCGTCTTCTCACCCTCGCCGATGGCGTCCTTGCGCGCCGAGGCTGCTCGCGCACGCTCGTCGTCCGCCCCTCCCCCCGACGCGCCGTCCCTTCAAGTCCGGAGTGGCGCGGCGATCTACTCGCCTACGACTGGGCGGCGGCTTCCTCCAGCGGTCGCGCTTGGGGGTGGGGGCGCGGGGACTGGGGCGGACGCGGCGAGGACGAGGCATAAGCGGTTGGCGAGCACGCCTGGGTCGGCGTGTGCGTTCTGCAAGAGGCGCAAGATCGCGTGTGGGGGACCGGTGCCGGGGGATGAGGCGCGGCGATGTGGGTGAGTCTCTGTTCTATTCTATTTCTGCTATATGCTGTGCGACTGGTGGCGGAGATCGGTGGCGGCTGGTGGGGAGTGGGACGAGGTGCGCTACGCCTCTTCGTTGGGCGTGCCTTCAAGGGGTTCTTGGACTCCGTGTCTGACTCAAGACCGAGAGCTCGGGATCGGACTGAGACCGATCTTTTCGTTCGCCGCGCGCACAGAAAGAGGGCCCACAATGCTGCGCTCAGCGTTCTCCCGACGCTTCGGACTGTGTGCTGATTCTCGCCTTCCCGTCTCTTAGGCAGTGCATACAACGCAGACAGCCCTGCGAGTTCCCCGGGTCTCACTCGCCGACGCGCAGCGGATCCGGGCAGTCCTCGGGCTCTCGGGGTCCACAGTCGCGGCGCGGCTCAAGGGTCAAGGACGAAGGTTCGCCGTAAGGCGCGACGGTCGTGGAAGACGCGGCTGTGAAGATAGTTTATAGACGGATATCCGTTGGATTGGTTGGAGTTCTATCTCGCCGTACGTACGCTCCGCTGCTAAGTTCTACTTATTATCGCTTTAATCCGTGCTCTGCATACTGTATCATTGTTTTTGTGCCCGCTAGTTAGTACTTACCCTGTCGTCGTCTTGCTGTTTGTCGCCCTGCTGTCTGCGCTCTGTTTAGTTTGCAATGTAACATGTTTTGTTCTGCACTTTTTAGTTTCCCTGTACGCAAATGCACAGCTGTATACCAGCGCGCGCAACTCGGACGCCCTGCATGCCCCGATCGCGCTCTCCATTCCCCGTCGCGTCCGTCACACGCACCTGACCAAGAGGGGAGGAGGAGCGTCACGCGTTCGGGTTTGTGCGCCACCGTGACTACCACTCGTTTTAGGTTCGCGAGCAGCGTCATTATAGTTACGAGTGGGGGAAGGGGGCCCTCCTTGCCCTCTCTTCATTCCCCCCACCATGGCCACCTCGCAGCTCAATCAACCGTGCTCGCAGCCTTCCTCCTCTACATATAGACGACAGCGCCCATGGTAATAAGCTTGTGCGGACGCGAGGCGAGTTTACGATATCTAGTTGGACCCTGGTACGTCATCGTCGCTTGCGATTGACTATATGCGTTCTTAGTTTTACATGAGCTCATATGCGCTTCAAGCATGCCCATCTACACTCTTCTCCAGCCACGCGAGATTCATCTGGGCTCGCCGATTTCGTCTGATCATCCCCAAACCACCACCACTTCCTCCCAAGAAACTCCCGCGAGACGTCATCATAGCCACTCGTCGGCACCGACAACAAACTGGTCTTCTAGGCTTACCCGCTCTGGTATGCACAACCGCGAGTGCGCAATCTTGGGCAGCGCGCACCAAAAGGACGCGCGGCAATGTCATCATTGCGAGGCACACGGGATGACGTCAGGGCGTAGCACTCGGTGAGCATGGCGTTCATTTCCGAGTCCAGCAATTGAGCGGAACCGGCTCAACTCCAGTTTCTTGCCGTTCTACTCCATCGCTTGCTCTAGGCACGACGATGCGGCACCTGGGCAAGGGGTTTGGTATCATCGGAGTCTAACTCGACCGCTAGGACGCTCTACAGCTACCCGGTGACCCCCCGGAGCTCAAACCGTGCAATCAGGAGCCTCGCTCGAGAATAGGCATGTGAACGCAGCGTCTGCGGACGCAGGCCCAGACGGCACATTACGATCGAGGCCACACGGCACGGGCGACCCGATACGGTCTCGCCGTCGCCCTGCAAATCCCTGCGGAGAACGGGAGCGCGCCGGGACACGGGAGGCGAGAAGAGAACGGTCAGGGTTCCTCGGTGAGTACGCCGGGCACGAACCTCGAGGCGGGTGGGCTGATTGAGTCGCGGGAGTTGTAGCTGGGAAATGAGCGTCTGGACGCGCCGGCGACTTCCCCCTGGGAGGGATCGCTCGTCAGGATGCTACTCCGCAAGTTGGGCGCGGGTCGTCATGCGCAGGAGGAGCGAGCACGAGGATGGAAGTGCGAGCGTGCGCGGGGGCAGCTGGTCTGGTCCCTGTGGAGAGCGCAGGACGCGGGGCCTTGGTCGCTGAGAGGGAGCTTTTTATACGGGTACGCTCCGCAGGCTGGGTGCGGTGGGCTATAAGTGCGCTGAAGCCCGGCTCGGATGCCGGTCCTAGGACCCATCGGGAGCGATCAGCTTTCCAAGTGCGATAGCGATGATCCTGAGGAAGGCGTACCAGACCGGCTTGCCGATGCGGGGGTGGCCGACGGGAGGAGCAGAGAACGCCTATCTTGGATCTGGAAGCTGGATAGGCTGCGGCAGACAATGAGGACAGTCCAGGGACGGTGCTTGGCCGATAGGGTCCGCAGGAGGGTCATCCGGATAGACCGCGGTGGGACGCTCACTGTGCGGTGGAGGCGCGCGCGTGGCGGAGTTGAGGGCAGGCGTGGTTGCCTGTTATGGGAAGGAGACGCCGGGCCAGCAGAGGGAAGAGATGGCGCGGGACTGGCTGTTTCTCGCACGGACTGGTATCTCGCCGCCGTTGCCCCCAACGCCTCGTGGGCCGTCCGCTCCTCTTTACCAGGACCCTCCTCTCGCCCCGGGTCTCTATCTGATCCTCCTCCGCGACACCCATGGCGCCCCCTCCGCCCCCGCCGCCCCCGCTCTGTCTTCCTTTCCTCGGCCGCAAGAAGACCGGCCGCAGGCTCACCTACTCTGAACGCTCTCTCACCGAGGACTACAGCTCTCGCCGTTCCAGCATCGACCGTCTCGGCTCCTCCGAGTACTCTCCAACCTCCACCCTCACCTCTCGCGCCGAAAAGCTCACCTTCTCCTCCGAGACCGAGTCTTACAATGTTCCTGACTCCTTCGACGCCGCACGCGATGTCACCCCAGCCCCTCGCAGCGCCCTCAAGCGGTCCAATACCATCACCGGCTCAACTGCCAAGGAGAAGGAGAAGGTCAGCGTAGGGAAGAAGTGGGGGTATGGCTGGGGACTCGGCAAGAAAGACAAGGTGAAGGAGATGAGCGAGAAGCAGGCATCTCCATCCCCGCTCCCGCGCTACGGTTCCGACGCCCGCTCCCGCTCGACGTCCCACTCTCACTCCCGTCGCGATGGCTCCCAGTCCGGCGCACACAGCTTCTCCGAAGGTAGCCAGACGTCCCGCCGTCCGTCCGTATCCAATTCTACCAACGGCGGATCCATCCACTACGTCCCCCCTCCCAGCCACCACCGGTCCAACACGTACAAGTCTAGCTCCACCCGCGCAAGCGGCAGGACCCCCGGTCGTCCGGGCCTCTACCCCTCCGAGTCGTCCAGCACGCTTGTCGGCTCGGCCCTCGAGCGGAAAGTACGCGACGATGAACCCGTTGCGGAGCGCCAGGACACAGGCAGCAGGTTGGAGGCTCTCCGGGATCTCATGCGCACGCACGAGCTCGATTACTAGTAAGTCGCCCCGCCCGGTCAATTTTCAACTGCGCTGACGGCGCGGCAGTGTCATCCCGAGCGAGGACGCGCACGGCTCGGAGTACATCGCGCCGCACGACAAGCGTCGCGAGTGGATCTCTGGGTACGTAACTTTCTATCTTGCGAGCGAACGGTTGGCTATAGCGCGCACTACAGGTTCACTGGCTCGGCCGGCCAAGCCATCATCTCCAAGAGCTCCGCTTACCTCATCACCGACTCCCGCTACTGGCTGCAGGCGCGCGACCAGCTCGACTCCAACTGGGTTCTCGTCACAGCAGGTGCGGTCGGTGAGGTCAAAGACTGGACCGAGTGGCTCGTCCGGCGTGCGGACAACTCCAAGATCGGCATCGACGCTCGCCTCATCTCGTACGAAAAGGCGACGGCGCTCAACGCGGAGCTCAAGTCCAAGAGCTCGAAGCTGCAGTACCCGCCCCAGAACCTCGTCGACCTCGTCTGGCGCGAGAAGCCATCGAAGAGCCGCGAGCCGATATACGTGCAGCCGCAGGAGTTCACGGGGTTGGGCGCGGGGCAGAAGTTGGACATGATCAGGGAGTGGATCTCGAGTGAGCCCCCGTCGGTGCCGTCGTACTCCAAATCGCCCCCGAAGCCGTCGCAGATGCAGACTGCGACGTTGCTCTCGAACTTGTCCTCGATTGGTGAGCGCGCATTTCTGTGTACCCACGACCACGGCGGTTGACAAATCGGATTAGCGTGGGTGCTGAACCTGCGCGGGGACGACATCCCATTCAACCCTGTCTTCCACTCGTACTTGTTCATCGGCCTCGAACAGGCGATCCTCTTCATCGACGGGAACAAAATCACGGACGACGTCAAGTCGTACCTCGAGTCCATCGGGGTCTCGCTCCAGGACTATAATGATATCTGGACCTTCCTCCGGCGCAAGTCATGGGGCGAGGGCAATGTACGCTCCACTCTCTCGCCTTCCCCCTTCGCTGCCCAACTGACCGCGTGCGTTGTAGGTGATCATCTCTCCGCAGACGTCGTACGCGATTTGCCTTATGATGACCTCTTTCCGGTACTCGGTGCGCCCATCGTGGGTCGAGGAGCAGAAGGCGATTAAGAACGACAAAGAGATCGCCGGGCTCCGGAACGCATCCCTCCGCGACGGCGCCGCGTACGTGCGCTGGCTCGCCTGGCTCGAGTACAAGATGTCGCAGGGCTACGACATCACCGAGTACGAGGCCGCCTTCAGGCTCACGGAGTACAGGCGGAAGAACAAGTACTATATGGGCCTGGCGTACGAGAACATCTCGGCGAGCGGGCCGAATGCGGGTGAGTGCTGACGTCTAACTGTCCCGCTTGAGGGGCTGACGGTACGCGTGTAGCTTTGCCGCACTACGTGCCCCGCAAGGCGACGGCGCGCATGATCGACCGCGAGACGCCTTACCTGAAGTGAGCCGTCTCCTTCTCTGTTCGACTTCCACTGTGCACGTTGCTGATCGGTGCGCCTGCGCTCGTGAACAGCGACTCGGGAGGGCAGTACCGCGACGGCACGATCGACACCACGCGCACGGTGCACTTTGGGCGGCCGACGCCCGAGCAGTGCGAGGCGTTTACGCGTGTTCTCCAGGGCCACGTACGTCCTCTTCCCTTCTCCGTTGCTGGTTCGAGCGGCCCGTGTTGATATGGCGGCGTGGCAGATCGCTATCGATTCAGCCGTCTTCCCGGAGGGCACGTCCGGCGCGAAGCTGGACGTGCTCGCGCGCAAGGCGTTGTGGCAGGACGGGCTGAACTACATGGTGAGTCCATACCACCAATACCTCCCGTGCCGGCCTGGCAGGGCTGATCTTTTCCTCACTTCGCGCGCAGCACGGCACCGGGCACGGCTTCGGGTCCTTCCTGAACGTGCACGAGGGCCCGCAGTCGTTCTCCTCGGACACGGTGCTCGTCCCGGGGCACGTGCTCACCAACGAGCCCGGCTTCTGTGCGTGTTCTCTCTACTCGTCTTCCGACGCCACGAAGGTGCTGACGTATGCGCGCCCTTCGGCAGATAACGCGGGTAAGTGGGGCATGCGGATCGAGTCGGCGCTGGTCGTGAGGCGTATCAGGGTGCGCCACATTCCCTACTCCTTGTAATCGCCACAGTGGGACCCGACTGACACTGATCTGCGCAGACGAAGGGCCAGTTCAACGGCGACGTATGGCTCGGCTTCGACCGCCTGACCTGCGTGCCGATCCAGACGAAGATGGTCAAGGAGTTCATGCTCTCCCGCGAGGAGCGCCAGTGGATCAAGGTTCGTCCCCCTTCCACACTCCTTTTTTCATCCATTGCTCACCGTGCGGCAGGACCACAACCGTTTGTGTCTGGAGCGGCTCGAGCCGTTCCTCAGGGAAGACAAGCGCGCGCTCAAGTTCCTCCGCAGGGAGGCCGAGCGCGGGATCGGCCTCGCCACCCCGGGCCCTGGGGGCCTCACCATCGATTGGGACTAGACGTCCCCCTGCCGCCCACGATCTCCACGCCCGTGACTCTACGAATCCACGGACATAGACTCGCCCCCGTCGAGCTCCGGTGCCCAGACAGACCTTTACCCCCGACACTAGTATCGTTATTCGGTATCGTGCTGACTGTGTTTCCGGGGAACGCAGGACGCTGAAGTATGTTCGCTGCCTCCTTGACCCGCCTCGTCCCGTACTGCCTCGCCTCTTCCGTCTCGTCTTATGCCCCCTCTCGATTCTTCCTCCGTTGTTTGTACAACGAACTTCCTCCGCTCTGACCTCCGATCTCCCTCTCTTCATGTCTGTACGACGTTGTACGAACTACGTATCATAACGCCAGCTGGGGTGTCGCAGGGCATACCCTCTAAAAAGTCTCCTCTCTTCTCTCCTCTTCTTTCCCCTCTCACTTTAAATATCTTCAAATATCTACATATCCTTGCTCTTGTTCTACTCCACAGCCGCGAGCTGTTCAGCCCGCGAGCTCTCTCGACGCCTCTTACCGCTCGATACATACGATATACATATAACCCCGGATCGGATTGAATACGCACGCGTCCCCTGTCCCTCTTGGTTCTGTTCGCATCACTTATTGCGCCACCGGAGCTCGGGGGCGCAGTCCGTTTCTGCACATGCTTGTTGGTTCTCTCTCTTCCCCCTTCTTCATTCCGTGTTCACTTATTTTCCCGTAGGTAGCATTCCCGTCCGTTTCGGATAGACCGCGGCCCTCTGGCCGACGTACGTGTCGGCCGGCGCCGTTCTGGTGTAAATAGTCATAAGCGCGGGCGGAATGAATGGAAATATTCGTTCTGCCTGTAACTGTGAAGCGTGTGTGCGCATGTCGTGCCAGGGGTGCGCGCTGGTATCTGAAGATCTGACAGGTCGTAGGCTACGATGGAAGTAGGCAATCGTTTAGAAGAGATGCCACGTGGTTGGAAGCGCCATAGGCCGACGACTGGTCCTGCTCGGAACCTTTGAAAGGCTCTTCACCTCTTCGACCGTCACCAGCTGGCCCATTCCTGGAAGATTGCGGCGATGTTGAAAAGCAAGAGGCGCGATGGCTTGAATGTCTATCTGATGCGACGCCTCCAGTCGTCAGTGCCCTCGTGCTCGTCTGAATCACCGAGCTTAGGGCCGTCTTACGCTACAACTCCACCGCCCAGGAGTATACTCGGTCTGTATGCTATCAACCTCCCATTTCCTTGCGGCCCCTACTAACGATCCGCTCTAGTTCTCAACTCACTGACGTTTCTGCGCCAAGCGTAACCTACCCCGCTTATACCTGAGGAACAACCGAGCCCGACGCCGTCGCCACCTCTGCATGCGACCGCCGCAGATCCTCTCCTGCTGCTGGAGGACCTCTCATCGCCGATATCCAATCTCTGGTCGTCATGAGAAATCTCCACTTGCTTCCGCACTAGCCGGTGGTCTGCCTGAAAGAACCCGAGCGCGCACTCCCACCTTCTGTCATCTACGCTCTCGAGGTCTCGCCCACGTCCATACGGTCCCTCCCTGGTCGTCCGTCTCAGCCTACGCCAATTGCTCATCAAAATCCACACGCACTCAGGTCCTTGGGAGTCCAGATGCGCCTCCCCGCTGCATCAGAGCCTCAGAGGAGAATCCTCGGCTCCGCGCCTGCCCTCGCTTCCCTCTCCTCTCTGACGTCTCTCATACACCCCAGGCGGTTCTCGCGCCTCTCATACTCCCGCAAGAGCTTCCCGCGCCTTCCGCACTTAATCTCGCACAAAGCCGTCACCGCGCCTGCCTCAAAAGGGCCGCGGCGGGCTTATGCTGCCACGCGCGATCCGCGACAGGCTTCGCGCGCCTCGGCGTCTGTACGGGCCTCTACGCCGTCAATGTATGAGTGTCCTTACAACGAGGAGCAGGTCCCTTTACCGACGTCCGGCGGGACCCCCACTATCCACTACCTCATTCCGACCAAGTCCCGCGCGCCACGGTGCCCCGCGCCGGGGATAAGACCGTCGCTTGCACGTTGGGGAGATCGTCCAAGCTTCTCGCGACATTCCTCCGGCGCGCGTTCGCGAAGCGCGGGCCCTGTGCGACTATCTCTCTTCCACTGCGTGCGCGCGGGGGCTGGGGTCGGGCGAGGCCCAAGGGGGGCGAGTGATAAAAACACGCGAGAACGGGCGGCGGTGCGCCCTCTCCTGCCCTTTGCCTTCCTTCCCGCGCACGTCTCGTCGTGCCATCTGTGTTTGCATCTGCATCTGTCGGAGGTACGTTCCTTCTTTTTTTTTCTTCACTATTGTCTTCTGGCGGTTTTTTGACTTTGCTTCTGCGCTCAAGAAGGAGATCGCTTGTCCTGCCTCACGACATCCCCCCTTTCCTCCCAGCAAATTTCGCGCTTCCCTTCTGACGACTGAAAGTTCAATTACGACAAGACATTCGCATTGATATCATGGGTGGACCTGCGGCGGTATCGACCGGGGGCGGGCATGCTGCGTACGCGCACTTGCTCAACACGCGTCCGTGGTGGAAAAACTGGCGGCTTGTGAAGCTCAACTTGTGCATCGCTCTCTTGTACGTGCTCGTGCTCGCGCTTGGGGTACGCGCATGAGGAGGGGCTGACATGGCGGGCAGGCTGATCACGTCGACGACGAATGGGTATGACGGGAGCATGATGAGTGAGTGGCTAAGTCGTGGGCCTGGTATGACAGGAGCTGACCTCGGTGCAGACGGTCTGCAGTCTCTTCCGCAATGGAACCAAGCATTCAACTACCCGACGGGAGGAAAGGTCCGTTCACCCGTCCTCTTCTCGTCTTTTCGACATAATCAACGCCCTCCCCACCCAGCTCGGCCTCCTCGCCGCCATCCAGGTCCGTCTCACCCGTCTCACCCGCCCCGCTCTTCGCTTACACCCAGCCCCCGCGCGCAGAACATCGGATGCCTCGCCGCCTATCCGTTCTCGCCATACGTTTCCGATGGACTTGGGCGGCGCGCAGCGGTCATCCTGGGTGCGGTCATCATGTGCATTGCCACCGTTCTCCAGACGGCGTCGAACTCGGTGGGGATGTTTATCGGCGCGCGGTACGTCTCTATGCCTCTCCCTTCTCTATTTCCCTCGCCGTCACCGGGTGAGAAGCATAAGACTGAGCGCGCGGGTCTAGGTTCCTCATCGGCTTCGGGCTCACGTTCGCCGCGGCTGCCGCGCCGGTACTGATCACCGAGGTCGCGTACCCGTCACAGCGTGGGCCCGCGACGTCGCTCTACAACACCCTCTGGTGCGTCTCCTCCCCGTTCTTCCCTCTGCTTCCTGAGTCACCCGCTCATCTCCCGCATCCGGTTGCAGGTTCCTCGGGAGCATTATGTAAGTCCTTCTTTCCCGCCTCGTCCGGCCCGGGGAGCACGAGCTGACGATCGTTTGTGCTTCTCCTCGCTTCTCTTCTCCCTTCGTGGCGTCGCCCATCCGGGACAACCAGCGCCGCGTGGACAGTACGTCCCCCTCCTCCTCCTCCTCCGTCTCCCCCTTACGAAAGTACTGACGGCAAGGACAGACGTTCGGGACGTTCCACGTCCCTACGAGCTGGTCGTGGCGGATCCCGTCGGCGCTGCAGGCGCTGCCGTCCGTCGCGCAGGTGTTCCTAATCTGGTTCATCCCCGAGAGCCCGCGTTGGTTGTGTAACAAGGGCAGGTGAGCGCATCCTGTGTTGAGAGCACTGGGCGAGCGAGAGGGGTCTGATGTTGGGTTGTACATAGGGAGGAAGAGGCTTTGAATATCCTCGCGTACTACCACGCCGATGGGAACCGGTGCGTCTCTTCCCTTCTTCTCACCTTCCTTCACCATCTAACGCGTGCGAGCACAGGAAAGACCCGCTCGTGGAGTACGAGTTCGAGGAGATCCGGACGGCGATCAAGTTCGACCGCGAGGTGGCCGCGAACGTCGGCTGGCTGAGCCTCGTACGCACGCCGGGCAACAGGAGGAGGCTGAGGATCATGGTCGCGCTCGCGTTCTTTTCGCAGTGGAGCGGGAATAACCTCATGTGAGTGTCGTGTGTTTATGTGAGGGCTGAGTTGAGGAGTACTGATGAGTGTTATGGATGATAGCTCGTATTGTGAGTGTGTACGCGCTTGGGGAGGGTAGTGGTATTGAGGAAAGACTTGCAGTCATGAACAAGGTCTTGAACGCTATCGGCAGTACGTCTCCCCTCCCTCCATGTTCATGCGCACCCTGACTCCTGCGCTATCAGTCACCGACCCCACGACCCAACTCCTCATCGTACGCCCCTCCCCTCTCTCCCGCATCCTCTCTCCCTCCACTAACCACCGCGACGTAGAACGGCATCCTGAACATCTACAACTTCATCATCGCGATCATCGCGGGGCTCCTGTGCGACCGCGTCGGGCGGCGGCCCCTCTTCATCGCGTCCACGATCGGCATGTTCGTCTTCTGGGTCCTCCAGACCGCGTGCTTCGCGCTCTACTCGGAGAAGGGAAATATCGCGGCTGCGCATACGTTTATTGCTATGATATGTGAGTCGCTCGTATGCGTGTCAGCGCGGCGGAGTACTAAGTGCGTTTGGTTCCCCCCTCGCGCGCGCAGTTTTGTTCTATGCCTTCTGTAAGTATCCGCGTCTGTTCTTCTCTCCGACAGTCCACTGACCTCCACCGCCACTTCGCGCACGCAGACGACATCGCGTTCACGCCGCTCATCGTGTCGTACACGGTCGAGATCCTGCCGTTCGCGTTACGCGCCAAGGGCTTCACGGTGTTCAACTTTGCGCTCACGCTCTCGCTCATCTTCAACCAGTGAGTACTCGCGTGTATCATGGGCTAGGATGCGGTTGCTGACAGAAGGGGTGTACAGGTACATCAACCCGATCGCGCTTGCGCAGTACGTGCTTTATTCTTTATGGCGGTTTTGTGTGCACTGCTGACGTTTGGGCGTGCAGTCTGGGATGGAAGTACTACGTGCGTTACGCGACCTGATCCTGGGAATGGGAACGGTGAACTGATGAGAGGTGGTTGCAGATCGTGTACGTGTGCTGGCTCGCGTTCGAGATCGGGTTTATCTTGCGGTACCTCGTCGAGACGAAGAACGTGAGTCCCTCCCCCCTCTCCTTCCTTCTTCGATGAACGGCGACATGACTGACATGGTGATGCTCGCAGCGCACGCTCGAGGAGACCGCTGCGTAAGTACTCGTCCTATCAGATGCCAGAAAAAAAGCTGACATTTGAGCTCACAGGCTGTTCGACGGCGAAGACACGGTAGCGGCGATTGCGGAGCATGCTGCGGTCAATGCGGGGATCGACGAGAAGGACGCGCCATCGTCGGACAAGATCGAGGAGATCAAGGCATGAGCGCCGCGTGTGTGCGGCGGCGCGGAAGGAGAGCGGTGGGGGATGTAAAGCGCCATTTTGGAGGCTGCAATTGTGGGCTGCATTCTAAAAGCCTGCGGAGGAGTGGAGGAGGTGTGAAGAAAGACGCTGTGAAGAATTGTATGAGCTGCCAGTGTGGTGGCAGGAAATTTCCGATCGCATGGCCACTGCAGAATGCAAGCAGAATGGATGTACGCTGTGTCGCACATGTATTTATGTCCGCTGTAGACTATCGCTCCCATGCTTACCTTCTCCTCCCCTCTCGGGCCGACTGAACACAGGCTAAAGCTGTAGCAAGCCTTGACGCCGTGATTTTACGCCAAGAGACGAGACGAGCGGCTGAGGTCATCCACACGGCGTTCCGAATCCGGAGAGATATTTGCGCCTATTTGCCACGCGTGGCGCGAATTCTGCTAGAGACGCGAAAGAAAGTCGCGTTCTCGTCCGAGTCAAAGTCGCCACCTTTCAAATCCTCCTCCTCCCTCTTCCTTTCCCTCCACCCGCCCCCGACTCGACCGCCCCGTCGCCCGCCTCTTCCCGCCCTCACGTTCGACCCGCCATGTCCCCCACGCTCAACGTCAAGGGCAGCGACTCCGGCACGGCCCGCATCCTCGGTTCTGGGACTTCAGGTATGTATACCTGGCACGTACCGGGAATAATAAATCCTCAGCCCTCACCTTGCAGGTGTCGCGGAGCTGCTCGTCTTCCACCCGGTAGACACGATCGCCAAACGTCTCATGAGCAACAAGTCCAAGGTCCGTTTCCCTGTCCATTCCGCTGGCACCCCGCCCGCGTCCCGCACTTCATTTACCCACTCACCCCCCTTTTCCCTCGCGCGCAGGTATCGATGTCAACGCTCTCCCAGGTCATCTTCAAGGAGCACGCGACCGCCCCGCTCGGGCGCAGGCTCCTCTCGCTCTTCCCGGGGCTCGGCTACGCCGCGGGTTACAAGGTCACCCAGCGTATATACAAGTACGGCGGGCAGCCTTACTTCTCGGACGTCCTCGCGCGCAACTACCGGGACAACTTTACGAACGCGTTCGGGGAGCGCAAGGGAAAGATGATGATGCAGGCCGCAGCGGGGAGCTTGACGGGCATTGGTGAAGTCGTGCGTGCCCCTCTTCTCCCCTCCCCCACCCCCTGTAAGGTCTGACCTTGACGACGCTCTCGCGCACCAGGTCCTCCTCCCGCTCGACGCGCTCAAGATCAAGCGCCAAGTAAACCCCGAAGCCTTCCGCGGGCGCGGCGTCGTCCGCATCTTCCTCGAAGAGGGCACCACCCTCTACCGCGGCTGGGGTTGGACCGTCGCGCGCAACGCCCCCGGCTCCTTCGCACTCTTCGGCGCCTCCGCCGCGACGAAGGACTACGTGTTCGGGATCGAGGACTACCACAAGGCGACGTGGGCCCAGAACTTCGTCGCGAGCGTCGCGGGCGCGGTGGCGAGCATTACGGTCGCGGCGCCGTTGGATACGGTCAAGACGAGGATCCAGAACGCGAACTTTGAAAATAAGGTGTCGGGGGTGGCGGTCGTGAGGGACTTGGTGAAGAACGAGGGTGCGATGGCGTTGTTCAAGGGTCTTACGCCCAAGGTGCGTTTCTTCCGCTACTGCTTCCGGATGGATGTATTGAGCGGGCGTCGCAGATCCTCGTCGTCGGCCCGAAGCTCGTCTTCAGCTACACCCTCGCGCAGTCACTCATCCCCTGGTTCTCCAAGTACGTATAGAAGCCTCCGCCATCCCCTTCCTACTATCGCACTCTACCCTACCCCGCCACACCGTACCGTACCGCACCACGCTCTCGCCCACGTAGACTTAATGCCCGCCGACGCCCCTCTGCTTGCTTATGATTAGACGCGCCCGCACAAAAGTAACCCGCTCATCGCTCATCGCCCACCGCGCACCTACCCTTACCCCTACCCTCCGCTCATTGTCGTTCGTATCCGTGTATGCTCGTTTAATGGAAGCTATGCTCGTGCTCTCTCGATCGGTTCGCGCGGGATGAGCTTAGGGATGGAAAGAAGATCCAGAAGATCCAGAAGAGAAGGGAAGTCATCATTGGCGTGCGTACTATGGACAGAGAAAGCATGAGAGAGAAGAGAGGAAGGGAGGAAGAGGTACGGGGTCGTGAATCGGACCCGCAGGGAAGGGATGTGCGTAGAACACAGACGATGAGAGAAGAGAGCTGGGAAACGCGAGCAACACAAACCGTAGAAGGCGTGGGTGGGATGGGGCAGTACAACAGGCCGGTATGGTGGCGGAATATGAGAGGGGAGGGCGAAAGATGGAAGGCGTAGGCGAACGGATCCCAATATCAACTCCAAATCCACGTCTACTGCCACTGCGCCTTGTCCCATCCCGGGTCTTGGAGGAACGCGCAGAGGACCTTGCTGCCCGTCTGTGCCGCGACCGCGCAATCGAAACGTCGTTCGGGGACGAGAAGGACAAGAAAGCAATCAAGTCAACACCCCGCTCCTTCCTCCCTGGATCAAACCACGCACCTGCAACAACGGATGTCCCGCGACGATCGTCAAGAACCTCTCCAGGCCCTCGCGGCGGGCCTCGATGACCTCGTCCGAGAAGCGGTTCGTGAAGACCTTGCCAGGCAGAGGCGGGATGTTCACGCGCGTGCTCTCGCGCTCGAGGATGTCCCGGAAGGCTTCGAAGTCCGAGTACCGTCGTCGGACGACGGAATGGCGGAGCTTGAACGCGGGGATGTTCGTCTGCAGGGAAAGGAGTGGGGACGAGGATGAGGTACGGTGGCGGGGTAAAACGAAGCAATGAGGTGCACGGAGGGAGGAGGGTGGTCAGCTCGATAGTGGTCAACTGTGCTCGAAGGTGGCGCACACACCTTGCACACGATCTCGTAGTCGGTGTACATC
This sequence comes from Grammothele lineata, assembly GCA_002150815.3. NCBI lineage: Eukaryota > Fungi > Basidiomycota > Agaricomycetes > Polyporales > Polyporaceae > Grammothele > Grammothele lineata. The sequence goes on from NDFF03000077.1 coordinate 30,994, forward strand.
TTCCTGCCGAACCCTGTCCATACGCGCGCATCAGCTACTCTCCTCCCTCTTTCCAGCCGCGGACGTGCGCAGCAACGGGGAAGTGGGGTCATGCGTGGGGACGCTCACTCACCGTGCGTCTGGGGGTTGCGCACCTCGATTTCGAGGAAGCTCTCCGGTACGCTATACATCTCCTCAATCTGCACGAACAAGACGCGGCCACATTTCATGTCCAGCAGCACGGAGAGGTCGTGTGAGGGAGCGAGGCGACCAGGCGAGTCCAAGAAGTCGGTTCGGATTCCTATCAGCTCCTTCCTTGGCGTATAGAGACAAGAACACGCACCGTCTGCTGTGGCCCACCGAGGCGGGGCTCATCAAACACGCTAGCGCGCGCAAAGGGAGACACGGTCGTCATCGTCGGCGCCGCGGTCGTTGTCTTCGTCGTCGTGGAGGAGGATACGGAGAAGAGTCAAGAGAGGCGAGGCGAAGCGAGCAGCGATGCCGCGGCCGCGGGCGTTTCTGGCCCGCTCTGCCCGTCCGGCACGTCTCATTAGACGCCCGCGTCAGGCACCGCGCCGCTGCGCTGTTCGCGACTTGGACTCTGTCCTTGACTCGCTGCCAGCGGCTCGGATAAATCTCAGGAAGTTTTGTCAATTCTCTATCTTCTGGCTTATAGCCTGAATATATCTCGACCGCATTCCAATCTACCACCAACGGAACCCTCCACGTCGCCTTATCGTCGATCATGAGACGTCGCTCTTCTCACCAATTGGACAACCAGCCTCGGGACGCGTCAAGGTGGGTGTGTTCAAAGTGAATGATCATGTCATTAGCATATGTCGATATTTACACTGTTCTAGCGTTGACACTGAGGTTGGTCTCGCAGTTTGCTTGTCACGCATGCTCGCCTGATGGATGGTTCGACCCGTAGGTTATAATCCCCGATCAACCACCCACTCCTACCAGACGGCACACTTCCATCAGCTGCCTTCCGAGCGAAGTCCTTCTCACTATCTTCGAGCTATGCGTCTGCTCTATCCATCGTCGTGGCCTCTCAGCTTCCGCCACATACGCCAACGCTACGCTGTTTTCGTTGCCACCACGGGTCGACACCACCCAACAGATCGTTCTCTCCCATGTTTGCCGCTATTGGCGCGAATTGGCCCTCTCGTTCCCGGCACTCTGGACGCGGGTCGACTGTCACAATCATTCCCAGTTTTCCACCTTCCTCGAACGAGCCGGGTCTTCTCCGCTCTCCATTTTGGCCAACATGCGGGACGCGTCCGCGCTTTTCAGAGGAAATCAGGAGAAGATCACGGAAGATGTAGTCGCTCGCGCGTTCTCTGCGTTTAGCACCTCTCTCCAGAGACTCGACGCCATCGATCGCTATAGGCCTCATCGACCGCCCTCATGGCTCTGCGCCCTACATGCCCCACGCCTCGAGTGCCTCAATCTTGCCATCGCTAAGTCGTGCGTGACAGACGTGGGCCACACGGTGCAACTCGTATCGTTGTTCGGAGGCGACCACGGTGCGGCCTCCACGCTTCGAGCCCTGGCTATCACCGGGATGGGTGCCTGGCTCCCTTCCAACTACTTTCCCAATCTGACCCACCTCTGCCTCTCGTTCGACCGAGTTTGCGCCTTGACCTGTTTTTCGGAACTTCTCTGTGTTCTCCGGAACGCTCCCGCCCTCGAGTTCGGCCACTTTTCCTCGATGCGAAACCCCAACAGCGTTTTCGCCGCATCCGACTCAACGAGCCGCGTCTCCCTTCCCCGCCTACGGCTTCTCCTGTTTACTCACTGTGCTTCACAGGCGTTCGAGATTCTTCCTTGGCTGGACGTACCGCCTTCGTCGCTCGTACGCGCAAAAGACATCAAATTTCGGTCCAACGACCCCGCCAACTACCACCTGTTCCGCCTCGACCACGTCAGGCAGGCCAGCGCCTTCGATCTCAGAATCGGTGTCTGTGGAGACATCCATCTATCCGTCGAAGCGGACACGTCCGGCCTCTGGATACAAGGCCGCATCGCAACGTGGCACATTGCAGGATGGCGGCACGACGTTTTCGGTGACCTCACAGGCTCCTCCCTGTCCTGGCCGGCACACCTCACCGCGTTCACATTGGACACGCAACACGCGGAGGGGAGCGAGCTCGCCGCGCTCATGCCCGCCATGCCCCGCCTCGCCTCACTAAAAGTACGGCTGGGGGCACGGTACGGCGGCCCCGAGGCGACCGGGGTGGGCACCTTGGCGGTGCTCTGCGACGCGCTCGCGAACGAGGGCTCTGTGCCCGCGTTACGCGAGCTCAGCGTCGGGCTGTACGTCCCGCCCGCAGATGTTCACCGGCAGCGCGTCGGATGCCAGCGAGGCCGTCCGGGGAGTACGGGCACTGTTGCGAGCGTTGCGTACCACTTGCGCCGTATGCTGGTCGCGCGGCGTGAGCGAGCGGGTCCCGAGAAAGTGGCGGCGCTGCGCTCGCTTGTCGTCCAACCGGTCGCGGGATGTACTCCACCGAGTTCGTCGAGTGAATGGAGGTGGTTCAAGTCCGCCATTGTGCCGTTGCAGGCTCTTGCGGAGTACGTGGAGGGGCTGGTGGTCGCTGTACCACAGGTGGATATTTTTGGGGAGTTCGAGGTGAAGGACATGTGGCGAATGGAGAATGAGGAGAAATATTGGACGTTGAGTGAGAAGCATCGTGTCAAGTAGGTAGAACGTGTGCCGCGGGTACCAAGGATTTGTTGGCGTGCTATTCATGCCCAACTGTCATCAAATGCAAGAGCGGTCGGATACCGGGCTACGGTTAGGCGCAGTAGCCGCCCGGCCGTGTTTTCAGAGTGACGAGTAACGCCGTGATACTGTACTATTTCACTCAATTCGACAGGCCCTGTGACATGTGACACGGAATTTTCGGTTTCGACTTTCGACAACTGCCCCGGTGAGCCGTGACATGGGGCGGGATTTCGACAGATTGGGGGCGCGCGTCAGCGCGCCGCGCCCCGACACCCTCAAGCGCTCGTGGGCGAAATTCGACGATCGTGGAGGTGACCTGTGACGAGCGCCGAAATTTCGTTCATCTGAGGGCCCGGTGACCGTGACAATTCGAATTGAGTGAAATAGTACAGTAGTCTCGTTACGCGACGCGTCTGTCACAGGTTCGTCCGACGTGACTCGGCCCTTGTCCTTCTCCCACTGAGTTGCTCGGCGTTGACGTTGTCCTTGACTTGTTGCCAATAGATCGGACCAATCTCACAGATTTTCGCCACTTGTTTGTTGTTGCCTTGCACGCTCTGCTTAGCCCCTGTGGCTACCTTGGAGTCACTCGATCATGCCGGGACAGCATTCTTCTCATTCAGGCACGGACATGCGGGTTTCCCGGAGTTTGGCTAGGTCTGAAAAGGAACAACGCTCTCTGGGGTGAGTGTTTTTTACAAGTGCATATCACCCCCCTTTCTTAACCATCTAACACTCTAGTGCCGATGCTCAGGTCTGTCTCGTAGTCAGCGTTCTGCGCGTTTTCTCCTGATAGACAACTTGACCTACAGAGTGCGGGCGTCGATGCTGCTCCGGATGCTCTTAATACCTTAGAACAAGCTCCTGCTACCGTCACTCGACCGAGCGCTCCCATTCATTCCCTTCCAAGCGAGATCCTACTCATAATCTTCGAGCTCTGCGTCTATCCTCTCCATCCCCGAGGTCCTTCAGTTTCTGCCGCCGCATACGACGATTATGATACGTTGCCGCCATCCCCAAGACGAGTCGACACCACGCGACAGGTTACTCTCACCCATGTCTGCCGCTCTTGGCGTGAGCTAGCTCTCTCCTTCCCCGGGTTCTGGACACACGTCGACTGCCACAATCGTGCCCAGTTCTCCACCTTCCTTGAACGAGCAGGGACTCTTCCACTCTCTATTTTGGTCAACATGGACGACGCCTCCGCGCTGTTCACAGAGTCTCCCGAATGGCTTACCGAAGATATGGTCGACCGCGCGTTATCTACGTTCAGTGCCTCTCTTCGAAGACTCGACTTTCTTGATTACTATCCTCCGAGTCATCATCCCCATCTACCTGCTCGAAAGCAACATCCGCCCTCTTGGCTCCTCGCCCTGCACGCCCCGCTTCTGGAGTGCCTAGATATTGCCATCGTTGACATGTTCGAAGTAGATGAAGGGGAAACACTGCGTCTCGAGCCATTGTTCGGAGGCGATCGAGGTGCCGCGACTACGCTTCGAGCCTTGGCGATTTCCGGAATGGGCGCCTGGCTTCCATCCAACCATTTCCCCAACCTCACTCACCTCAGCCTCTCGTTCGAGAAAGTGCCGATTTTCACATACATTCCGCAACTTATGTGTCTCTTCCGGAACACACCCGCCCTCGAGTTCGGTCACTTGTCTAAGTTGGAGATGGATGAGCCCGATGGCCTTTTCATCACACCCAACTTGACGGACCGCGTCGAGTCGTTGCCCCGACTCAAGCTTCTACTGTTTACCGAATGCACTCCGCTCGCCTTCCAGATCCTGCTTCGGTTAAACGTACCCTCTTCGGCACTCACACGTGCGAATGACATCAGATTCGCGCCTGATGACCCTGCCCAGTACCTCTTCTGCTTCGACTACATCAAGCAGGCCGACACCTTCGAACTTAGGGTCAACGAATATGGGAAGTTACATCTTTCCGTTGAAGCAGAGGCGTCCGGATTGTGGATACAAGGATATACCAACGCGAACGACAAAGAAGCGTGGTGTCGTGAAATGCTCGGTCATATCGTCGAGTCCCCGACACTGCCATGGATGGCGCATCTCACCACCTTTGTACTGGACGCGGGGGATATCGATGGGGCCCACTTGGCTACACTCGTCTCTGCCATGTCCCACCTCGCGTCGCTGAAAGTCTCGCTTGGATCGTGGGACGACGATCCTAGCTCCACGGGAGTGGACAATCTAGAATCGTTCTGTGTGGCTCTCGTTGACATGGGCGCCGGGCCCGCGTCGCGCGAGCTCAATATTGGACTGCACATCCCACCAGCGGGCAGAGTCGCCGAACAGCAGCGGGGAAACCCTCCGGAGAGTACGGACGCTGTTACAACATTCCTACCCGGTATTTTCTTTTTCCTTTCTTGTTCCTCAATGAGCGTAACCTCTGTACCATTCGGTCCCGCGGCGATTCAACATCGCTATTGTATGTACGACTCATCGTGACTCACTGGGAGTCATAGTCTCGCGCCCTTGTCTCTATTGTCTCGGACTCTCTCGCGATCGTCCATAGTCATTGTTCCCATGTACGTATATAGTTTGGGTCTCCCTGAGGATGCTCCTCAGTTTGACCTCCTTTTCCAATCGAGGCCTCTCTCCCCACTGAACCCCCGTGTGTCGCTCGCCCTCTACCACAGTGCTCGACTTCGCCTCTTCGGCGTACGTCTACCCAGATCCCTCGACCCTCGACCGCGTGCGCTCG